>CAJNYU010001029.1:0-31157 GCA_905331475.1 Rotaria socialis
ATTTAGATGATCATATTTTTAATCTCTTTTGTAAACGGTTCAATTACTACACTCTAACAACAGAGGTTCTTCTCGTGGGCACACAGGAAGAAACTCGTTAGGTTTGGTACTATTGGCTCAACTTTTTAAAGTTCAGTATGGAAATTATTCTTTTTAGAGTGTACATTTTACGAGTTTTTCATGATTTTATTTTCTTCAATAAACGTGTGCTTTCTCTCAGAAGGGAAAAATCAAGGGGGTAAGTGCTGGCACCCAGCGCCGAAAAGTGCTGAACAGGTGCCAAGGTGCCAGGTTGCTGGTTGCTAGCACTTACCCCCTTGAATGAAGATCATAACACATTCAATCTGCAGAAGTATCGTCAGAAAAAAGCAAATATTTGCGAAAATTGTTGATAAATGATTTATCACTGGCTAGAAAGGTTTTAGTGAATACGTTTCTTTCAACTTTTCTTTCACATGAAGAAGTTGTGATCAGTAGATTCAAGTGGTGATCTAGATAGTATGAGAAGGGTAATGTCGGGTGATGCAAAAGTCTTGCTATCTGTTTTTGCGTAAATTTCTGTCTGAGAATATCACAGAGAGCTGTGGATGTGAGTGGGGCACGGTTACTTTGATTGGAGAGAAGATTTATTTCGACAACAACTCACACCACGCTCAAGTACTACATACATAAGTAATATCAGTGTAGGTATTCTTTTGTTGTAAGCAGAAGAAAAATTTTCTATAAAAGTAAGCTACCGGGAACCTTTCGTGAGACAGGTCTCATTAGGATACTAAACTCAAGCAGTCATTTTATGTGAACCTGGCAAGTCTTGAGAGTGAGAGTTTCAGTCTATGATGTACTAACGTAACTTGCTGGACTTTACTTACTTGTTGTAGTTGTTGTACTGGTAGTACTCGTAGTACTACTCGTGCTTGTAGTGCTGGTACTAGTTGTTGTACTGGTAGTACTCGTAGTACTACTTGTGCTTGTAGTGCTGGTAGTACTCGTGATACTAGTAGTACTAGTTGTACTTGTTGTACTTGTGCTAGTGCTTGTACTTGCAGTAGTAGTTGTCGCTGTAGTAGTTGTGGTTTCTAAAATAGTTATGGCTACTTTTCGTAAAGAATATTTAATTTATCGGATTACTACGATAAAAAATGTCAAGTCTTACTTATGTGCGTAGGTAAAACGAAATGATTGGGTGACAGCCCCTGTTGGTAAGTGAATAAAGATTCTGAGGGTCATACCGAAGGCATTGTTGTTAAAAGAAGCTACACGTGATTTCTGCATTCTATGGCAACAGGAATGCGAATATAGTGAACGCTTGAAAAATCTGAATAAGCACGAAAGCAAAGATATGATTAGTGAAATTTTTGAAATGCTATTGATACCGAAGACTAATAGTATACTGTCAGACCTAGATGTAAGACTCGTGTCGTGGTTCATAGTTACCAGCATTGATCGCTTATTCCGACCTCTTCTCTCTGAGCACATTTCGGCTAGGGTTGTGAAGATTTCCCTGTCTTTTGGCACCCACATTCAAAGAACGTTATTCATTTTGAAATTTATTTTTTTATCTGAGTTGAAACAATGACAAGCCTATAAAAGTCTACCAGTGCCTTGTCGCAAAACTTCGCTTTAACTTCCCAGACATGAGAATAAAAACTAACAGTCTTAGGTTTGACACGTCTAATCAACTACTATAGTGTTTCCTCATAATATTGCAAACTATCACATGACTGTGATGATTACATATAAAGCACACGCTTGAACACTCAATCGTTTGAGAGAACGAAGGAGTATAAGAGATAAAGAGAAATATCAAGGACAGAAAGATAAAGGTAATAGATAAGATGAGAAGAAATGGCTTCATAAGGCCAGACATCATTTATAGATTGTACTCGAACGGGAGCGGTACATCCCTGGATGGAATTTGTACGCTCTCCGCATATAACGGTATAATGACGTGATACATTTTCCGAACAGGCTTGCTTAATGACGCATAGGTATTCTTTAGAACATGCGGCTCTCTCGTCGAATCCTTACACGCAAGCTTCTGCTCAAAATTTTGTTTTCTATATCTGATTTTCGACGATCACACTAAATATTTCATCCACTGATATTTTAAGTCAATTGATAATAATCATGAGATGTGACGTATAGAGCCTATAATGTTTTTATCCAAATATATTCACTATTTTGACTTTCTACGGTCATTATTCAAGGAGCCATAATTTGTTAACTCTGAGGATCTTGATGCATTTTAATCATACATCAAGTCTACAATTAGGTTAAACCTACTTCTAGAGGAACTTAATTCGAAAAAAGAATGCACGCAATCACTATTCATGATAGAATCATGTTGTTTGTATGTATTACTTGCCTGTTGTTGTTGTTGTCGTTATCGACGATGCTGCATTGATATTACGAATAAACACTATGTATACAGCGATAACTGCTGCCACAATAGCCAATATCAGAATAGCTGCGATGAGTATACAAATGTTTCTTCTACGTGTGTTGCTTCTTTCTTCATCTTCTTCATCCTTTCTGCACAAATATAAATCATATTACATAGATGCGTTGTCAAAAACTTTTATGCACAAACCTAGCATTAACATATTTCGACGAAATCGATGGTAAGTTTTTTGTATTCACTCGAAAATTTGCTGGTTGTATCATATTCTACAGTGAATGAACATTAATATGTAATCATTTTCATTTGATGTTGTTCGTGCAAACATCACACAATTACAACTTTTTAGGATGGTCTCTTAAGGTTTCACTGTTTAATTCTCCATCTTGATGAATATACAATTCAAAACTGTATATCATTGCGCTATTAAAACTAAGTTTGTAAAAAATTTAATTTATTATGAACAATATTACTACTGGATCACAACTAATATGTTGATGCAAATAGGACAATTTTATGTGTATGTTTACCATGGAATATGCGGTGGGTAGTGCTCTCTTTTATACAGATTGGAAAAAATATGCACTAAACACTAGCATCGTAATATTCATTACAGTAAATCTTCGACTGAAATCCATGGCATTTTTCTATTCAAAAAACGCCAAGCTAGCGTCTTCTCTCAATATTAGTCCTACCTTAAATAAAAATCGTGTTGTGTAAAATATTTTTCATCTATACCTATCAACTAAAACTGAAAAAAATGTAATATTCACTGGTTGTATCATATTATTCTTCCGGAAAAAAACTGTATGTTCCGTGGAGTATAATGTGTTATCTTGAAATCAATTGATATTTTCTATTTAGAAGAACGACGCTCTGTATCGTAATATGATAATTTAACTAAACCAGACTCTGATATCGAAGTTACCAGGTACTCTTACCTAGAACTCATTTAAGTCAAACTCGAACAGTACATACAAATTTGATTCTCACGTGTTGAAAGCAATGTTCTTTAGTATAATGGCTCCTTTATTTTCTCTTATTTAGCTCGAGATTAGGTACACGCATAGAAGAAAAGAATGGCTTCTTCTGATATCCGAAATATACGGGGAATAGGAAGTTTTTACTTTACCTGTTGCGGAAGAGTTCTTCCATATACTTTATTCATGCTTTTGAAACTGCTAGTGATGAGTACCTATAAAATACAAAAATAGTGCATTTTGGGCATACAACTTTGATTATCAGTTGTGCCTCTAGATAGATTTAGAGATTGATCTTATGTGACACTTTCACAGAGACTATGCTGTTGTCACAATCATGCGACAGCAGTATACATATAGTTCTGGCTAATCAAATATTTTCTTCGTCATTATAATCGGTTTGGATGAGCTTCATCAGAAAATTCAGCGAATCATCCACAAACATGATCGAATGAATGCAAAGTTATTTTAGAATCCGTAGAACTTGTCTTCAACTTTAACAACTGCTTTTATAATACACATCAGTTTACTTTTAGAAATCTGTGTAGTTTCATGTTGAGTAACATTTGGTCTCCTCAGCACAAACCACAATTATTCCTTTTGTCATCATTATGTCTGTAGTGGAATTCAGCACGAAAGGATGAAAGAGACTCTCAGTAGACGAATTCTTCACAAAAATGTTAGAAGCGAATAATTGTGCTAAGAAAAAGCTGAAAGTGATGTGTTTATGTACGTTTTAGGCAGAAGAATACAAAAGTTCTCTCTTGCTCTCTCAATTACGCACTGATAATTGTGTATGGTTTCTGGAAGCAAGACAGCACACTTCGTCGTATATTTGTCTTGATGCAGAATATTGGAATTAAATCGTTGTTTCGTTCAAGTGTTTTATTAAGGTCTCAAGCAAAATGGTACTCAAAAAGCATTTCTTTTCATCTAATGGGTACCTTTTGTATGATCGAAAGGGAACATTATCTGTCTTTTAAGATAGAACAGATCAGCTATTGACTTCTGAAATTAGATTTACAGACGTGAATGTTCCTCGTTCATCAGAAGATTTATTTCAAACGATGCAATTCATTCATGGAACTGTGTCTCAATTTGAGTGAGTATTTCTGTAAAATACACAGAACTAGAAGTGATTCCGTCATAAATATGTAGAACAACAATGTTTTTAAACATTTTCTTGTCATCCTATGTCGTCAATAAAATTTTGACAACGAGAATATTTTTTGTTATTTATGTTTATAAAGGGACATTTATTTTAATGAGGTTTCTTGATAAACTATTCACTAAAACGTTTGAGTATCGTGATGTTTATGCACGATTATGACTAACAAATATCTTTCATCAATGTGAACTTCATATCATTCTAGAAGATGCATAGATCTGTCATTAGTGTGTAAACATACTGATCTGGATAGACATAGTATTATTAAAACAGGAGTTTTCGTACTAAGGACTGCAGGATTAATGTTTCGAATTCCGGTCTTCGTTGGGGAGAGGGGGGGGGGGAATTTGGTTCCTTAAATATTTTTTTGAAATTAATATTGAGTATACAGTAAAACTAGTAGTATGAAAGTGTCTTTTATGTATGCATTAGACTAAGAGAAACAGTAAAATTAGACCGTTTATTTTGACTCAAAATTTTTGGTTTTCTTGTTCTCTTGACTTCCAGATATCTCTCCTAGTTCGAATCTCTTGCATGAAAATAAGTTAGGATCCTAATTGTTGAAATATCGTAATATAATCTGGAGTTGCTCTTGAAAGATTCCTCTCTTTTTCTGCAGTTCATTTGTCTGTAACAATAAATATCTACATGTTCTTTTGTTATTCTATTTTCTAGAAAAGTGCTAATGAAGAAATGCTAACATAAATCTTACCGGTCACTATTACAGTCTTTTCATTTAATTCTGTTATTCTGGATGATAGGAAAAGAAACAGAAATACAGTGATACCTATTATAAATAGGAAAATCCTAGCCTTATCGTAGAAATGATACGAGTTCATCATGAAGAAGGAATACTTTGTTTAAAGAAATAATCTAGTACAAAATTCGAAAATCTGATAGCAGATTCGAATTTCTACACATCCAAAATCTTCGGTTAAACTTTAACTGATGTCATGCAATAAATTGTCGCAGACACTTTCATGAGTGAACGAGTAGAAGATAATACACCACTTCCCAGGTCGAGCATTATGACGACTAGATACGGCCGTATACGGGCCGTATTTTAACGCTTTGGTATGCGCCGTATTACGGTCGTATATCGCCGTGTCGCATACGGCGGAACACAGCGACTGCTTAGAAGCCGTATCCGATCGTATCCGGCCGTATCATAAACAGGAAACGACCAAGCACTGCAACGTATACGACCGTAACACCATCGTAACCGACCGTTTACGGCAGCAAATCTGAACAAACAAAAATACATTCATAAACGCCTCCGATCGATAGTGAGCACACTAAAGACATCAATTCTACTACATTTCCATAGAAGTCACACTAAACAATGGAAACAGCCAAAAATACCTACTCCAAATCGCATCGAAAATTACAGACATCATACTTCCAATAGATCATTCCCGAGCACTCTCTACACCCTAAATCTACCGAGAACGCCTAAAGCTAACTCCCTATAATTTCCCGTGCATCAAACAGTCAAAATCTGAAAAAACCAAAAAGCATCAAAGAAATCCTGCAAAACTCACCTTTTGAAGGAAGCATTAGTGAAGATCATGATAAAAAATACCAAAATCTGATATAAGGTACTAAAAGTAATAGGGTGTGGGTGCGACTGTTCGTCTTGTCTTAAACCACACCCACACCCACACACCCTTTAAGTTCAGTGGTACAAAAATCGTTTCGCAATTTTCCGACAGAAGCATTTTAAGTTCCGAAAACTTTAGAGAGTTTCGGCGTTTTTCTACGAAACCCTTTCAAGGTTCAACTCATCATGTACTGAACCTTGATAGTTTCGTATTGTTGATACAAAACCATTAACAGCTCCGTAGACTTTCTGAAGGTTTCGTGTAAAATTTACGAAGCCACTCATAGTTGCGTACCTACTTCATTAGTACTGCACATATTGCACGAAACTGGGTATGGTTTTGTCAGAGATATACCGATCCATTATATCACTTAAGAAATTATGAATAGTTCCCTACAACGCATACAGAACCCTTTGATATTTTACGAAACTTTCAATGGTTTTGTAAACTACGTGCGTAACCTATATGACATGTACGAATCGAATCATGGTTCCGTATCAGATATACGAAACCTTTCAACGCTTTACGAAACCGCTAATAGTTCCGTAACATTAACGCAAAATCTTCAGATTGTTGGTGAAAGTTTGAGTGGCTTTGTATAAGGTATACTAAACCATTAGATTCTGTACTGGACCTATTAATGGTTTCGTATGAGATATACCAAACCTTCACATGATGGGCGAAATTACTATTGGTTTCGTACAATGTATGAGAAACCGTTATATGACTTTCGAAACTATCAATAGTTTTGAAAAATGTGTGCGAAGTCTTCGCAACACACACAGAACTGTATATGGTTCCATATCACATATACGTAACCTTTCAACACTCTAAGAATCTGCTGACGGTTTTGTGTGAGATATACGGAACCCCTAAGTGTTCTCCAAAACGACACGTAATTTTGGAAAACATTCACGGAACCTGTAGAAGACTTACGAACCTCAATATGGCTCCGACACGTGTTTACTGAGCCTTCAGGTAACTAGCGAAAGTGTTAATGGTTTCGTGTGGGATATACTGAGCCATTATATATCTTACTAAACTTTGAACGGTTCCGTATCAGATAGATCAAACCTTTAGATGATCTGCGAAACCACCGATAGTTTCATAAACTGTGTACAAAACTTTTACGGCACTTACAGAACTATTCATAGTTTCGTAAAGGATCTACGAAACTCTCCATGGCTTCGTAGCAAGTCTACGGGACCTTTTAGTGTTCTTCGAAACTATCGACGGTTAGATATTATGTATACTAAACCTCCAGATCAGTTGCAGAACTGTTAATGGTTTGGCAATCGATGCACTGAGCATTAGTTGATTTACCAAACTCTTTGCGGATTCGTATAAAGTATGTAAAACCATTATACGAACTACGAAACTGTCGACGGATGAGTATCATATACACGGAGCTTTCGTATGTTCTACGAAACTTTGAAAAGTTTCGTATAATGTATACAGAACCTTTATACGAGTTACGGAACTAATGCTGACGTCATATTATATCTACTGAACCTTTAGATGTTCTACGGGACCAAAAATGGTTTCTTACAATGTACATATACAAAACCATTAACGAACCTATGAAATTATAGAAAGCTTCGTATAAAAAGTACCAAATCTTTCATGCTTTCGAAGCTACTCATAGTTCGGTTATTCAGCTAACAACACTTTTATTTCACGATGTTTGTGATAATTTCACAAAAACAGGTTGAATTTTAACATTCTCGAATACATACTGTTGCAATTTGATCAAGCTTTCATACGATCGCTACGTTTCCTTTGAAAGCATATGCAGTCATGTAGAATATCGAAAACTTCTTGATTATTCATTTAGTTACGAATGCTTCAATCTTCACTGTTTTACTTATCCTTAAAATACACATCAACACAACCATATAAAAAGTACCATCGAGTCTATCAGCGAACATTGGAAGCCTAGAAAGGAAATATCGAAGAAGTGTTTGTGGAAATATCTAATGCATAAGCAACATAACACGATCAAAGGATGGCAGAATCCACATGATCATAATGATAATACTAAGTTTAATTACAAATGTAGACAGTGATTAGTCGAGTTTCAAAAGATAAATAAATAACGTCTAGTACTAAACGAAACCAGAAAACAACATTTTGATTTCAGTTGATTATTTGTCTTATTTGTTTACACTTGTTACAAAAACTTCATAGCTACTCTGAGATGCTAGATAAGATGGATGCGGGTGTGGGTGTTATTCTGTCCAAACGCTCATCCACGTGCACACTATGCATGCAAATCCACGCCTACACCCACACACTGAAAAAAAAAAGGTTCCATGCGGAACTTGAAAGGTTTCGTGGTGCTTTACTATACTTCAAAAGGTTTCGATCGGAAACACGAAACCTTGTAGTAGTTCAGTTTCATCAGAGGTTTCGCAAAAAAACCTTTTCAAGGTTTCGGATTCAACAAGGTGTCGTAATAAACCTTTTTAAGGTTTGGAATTCAACAAAGTTTTGTAAAATACTCCTATATCCTTTTTGGTTAACATAAGTTGTAGAGTNTTAAATCAAATATATATGCCAAACTGTCCACGTTTCATCGAATGTAATATAATCGTGCTAGAATTTGTACCTATTACATAAAAGTTCAAATATGTAGAAGTTGTTAATGCTGAAACGACTGCATTGTATTTTATGTGACTAACATAATCTTCTGCATAAATCTAAGATGAACCCTTTAATGATATATTTTCTTATATAAATGTATACAAACCAATACAAACGTTTCCAGCTTGAACTTTTCTTTTATAACTGAGACACTTCTAGTAGCAAGATATGTCCAATTTGTTAGGTTTTAACGCATTTAATTGATTAACGCGTTATAGCATTACTATTTTGCTCGTTTTCACTGTTAAAACGGAAAAATCGGACATTTCTCCAAAGTTTTAATGTGTCGATTGAAACAAACATTAGGGTCATTTAAACGTGTGAATAGCTCATTTTTGACTGCTTGGGTAGTAATCCTGTGATGATTTCAATACGTGAATATCAACGATCAACCCGGAGAATAATTCATCAATCTTTCTGAAGCATAAAAAGAATTCGGAGTAAAATAATTGTTCAGCATCTTTTGATAAATACGTTCAAATGAAGTTAGTGAAAATATTGTGCGATATTTTTTCGTTTCAATGATAAAACATAAATATTAATTGGAACATTGTGTTTTGCTTCAATGTCGATATGGTACTACTGTAATTAGATGTTTAGAATTTTGACAGGAGAAATATACTTCAGCATAAGACTGGACCGGTGATTTTTATTTGAGTTCATCAAAAAACCTAATTAAGCGGTTTTACTTAACGCTTAATATTAAGTGTTAACGAAATACTTTATTCTAATACCCTGAGAATCAGCCTGCACGTCTCAACGCTTTTCTCAAGTTTACTTTATAATTCATCACAACTCATTTTCTCATGCCTGGAGTTCACTCTAGGGTTGGCACTTTCACTTTCTCTCTTTTAGGAAAGGAAAGCTTTTTGACATTATCTACTTTCCTTTTGAAAAAGAAAGGAAAGGAAAGTTGAAATTTTTAATTTTCATTGAAGTTAACAATATCCGCATTATCGACTACAGTTGTAATAAAATAATCATATTAATATCAGTAGCTCTAATGGATCTTTCTTTATTCATTATTGTCTCTTGAATTCAAGCTATCTCCCTACTGTTGATGCTCGATATTTACTTTTTTTTTCATCATCGCATACTACTACATCACGCTACACTTAACTTTAGAAGTTTTCTTGTTCTTTCTCATCAGAAGGAAAAATATTAAGCACTATTTAGATTAAGATCCCGAACAAGTTTCTGGTGTATGACAGAAAACAAACTGGCTTGAAAGAAAATATTTTTGTTTGCATCGATTGTTTCTAATAGATTTGATTAGATTCTGATATAATCCGAGAATTATTTTTGGCTCCCGCTTTTGAATGAAATTATTGTGATTCATCAAATGCGCACATGAATGAATTCAATGTTTCAGCAACTGTTTGTAAGACGGTTCTGTTTAAAACTTTCTCTAGAAAACAAACAATTGTCACATCCAGAGGGTTATAAGTTTCGGAAATCTTCTTCGTATATAGAGTCGTCTGATCTGAGGTTGCTGAAAATTTTAACTCAATAATTTGCAACTCAATGAGTAGTGATCATTTTCTTGAAGAAAGAAGAAACCGGTGATCAGCTGTTTGACTATGTTAGCGCCCATGATGAATCACTTGGACGCTAAACGATGATTAAGATGCGCTTTCTAGTATAACGGTAGTACATCTGCCCGGATAGCAGAAGATATGGGTTCGATTCCCATGAAGGTCATCTTTTTCGTCGTTCTGTCACATAACATCAGTGACACTGCTTGTCTCTTTCGTTCTATACATATTAGAGCCTAACAGACTAATCTTTAGCCTGCTGATTATTGGTCCATATGAAGAAGAAAATGAACACTATTAAAAGATTTTGGATTCTTGAAAATCGACGGATTTTTCAGAAACCTTATCTAAACCGACTAAAAATAGTGTTATTAAGTGGTTCCGCTGCCGCATTAGTTCCACCAATCTCGCTGAAGAATGAAAGAATGTGTGGCGTCTGATGTGCATTTTAGAGTTGATACTGGCCCACAAGACAGATGAGGTAAAGTATAATATATGAGCCAGTCCGCGTAAGCCACACCCGATTTTGCTCAATCGTAGATCCCAAGCTTTTGACTGCGCCCTTGGATGAAATTCAGCTTCGTAGTGCTTGAAAAGTTATTTTGAGCACCATTCCACTCATATCTTGAGATAAAACCAATTGGGAAGGTGATTTTTCTATTGTTTTCATATAAAAGTGGTTAAAAAACGGTAAAAATTCATTCGAAAGATCCTAATATCTCGACAGGGAGTTCTCCAATAAGGCTAAAAATTTGGTTCGAGGCCTAAAACAACATACTCTATAAGATGGGATAGATTTTGCGCACATCTAGGAACTTCATTGAGTACTCTTCTATGGTGATCAGTGGTGGCTTGCTTGGACTGACTCATACAACAATGCTTCTCTAATCGAAACGAGGATTTCTGAAGATTATAATGAAAATGTATAAGCATTATCTCTCAAGTTTTTGGATCATAGCATAGGTTTGAGTTGCACAATGTTCAATTTCACGTGGTGACAATCATAGATCACTTCATGTTTATGTTCCGAAGTTATTCAACATCTGCCAACATATTCTGTCTTAAAAAGTACATTTATTACATGTCAACAACAAGTGTTTTTCATTCTGCCCAAACTAAGATTTAGGAGAACGAAAAAGCAAACTATTGGAGCATAATACTCATTATGTTACACCATATAATTTATTTTCATCGATACTATAATTTAATGTATGGTTAATAAAACAAAATGAGCAAGTGAACGTCAACATTTGAAGCTAAAATAACATGATAGTTGTTTTTAAAAATATTTGCTGATAATAGTACACTGAAAAACAAATGGTACCACACCGAGCCCAAAACTGTTTGTTGGACTAAAAACAAGGTGTTGTACATAATACGGAGGCTAAAAGGGTTTCGATTTCGCTTCAATTCTCTGAAACCTTCAAGGTGTGGTAGATAGAAGTACGAAACACTTGAAATTCTTTTCGAGCTGTTCGTACGTGTTCGCGTATTTCACAGATACTCCACTCAGAGTTGTTTCGTTTCTCCTGCTCACCATTCGATCGTAACTAATGCTAGAAAAAAAACAGCTCTATGGGTTGTTTTGAATTTTGTTGTTCTTCTTGTGCTGCGTGTATGAGAATAAGAATTTCAGTTTTATTGGTAATTTATGCATATTAATTCACATGGAGAAAGGAAGAAACAGCGAAGAAGCGAACATTGTTCGTGATCAGCAACAAACATTTGCTGGTGAATAGAGAAATTTAGTTTTTTTTCAGAAGCAATGGAGGATAAAAATGTAACTGGTTGAAAAGGCCCTTGTGTTTTTTCTTCAGCTAGTGCAGTAACGATAAGAGCAACTCGGTGTTGCGGGAAGTAAGAACACATAGTAGCCATTACAGTTTGTCACCGAAATTATATTCGATTGCCAACAACTCAAACCTGTCCAATTGTAACAAACAGTTCCATTGTTTGTGGTTCCAGCCGAGGATGGCATCACGCCAGAATACCATCCAGTAGCGCTTGTGCTACAGAGAGATGAATTTACCACGGTAGTGGCTAATTGTGTTCCAGCGGCACCTGAAAAGCGAACCCATGCAGGATTGGAGCCGAATGGGGTTGGGTTGTCACAGGTCGACGAGCCTACTCCAGAATAGGTGGCACTTCGAGTTGCGTCTGTATTTGATACATAGGTTGAACATTGCGCAGGGAGGTTAACTGTGGTAGTTGCTAAAATTTCAAAGTTATTAGCATAGGCTTTGTAGTATCAGAAGAATTATTTGTGCGAACATCTATTAGCTGATACTATTTAGATGATCATATTTTTAATCTCTTTTGTAAACGGTTCAATTACTACACTCTAACAACAGAGGTTCTTCTCGTGGGCACACAGGAAGAAACTCGTTAGGTTTGGTACTATTGGCTCAATTTTTTAAAGTTCAGTATGGTAATTATTCTTTTTTGAGTGTACATTTTACGAGTTTTTCATGATTTTTATTTTCTTCAATAAACGTGTGCTTTTTCTCAAAGCGGAAAAATTAAAAAGTATGCTTCTGTTCCATCTAAAACCATATGATTCGATGCAGAATTTCACATTGATCATGCTTATGCAAACCATTTATCATTTGAAATTACAATCAACTGCTTAACCATATTTTGTTAGACTGAAAAGTCTATTTTGCCTAATATTATTAATTGTTGCTCGATCTTCAGTGCGACGCAGAATTATTTCGCATTGATAAAAATCAAAACTCAAGATCGATCTTTTTGTCATTACAACAAACGTCGAGAAGTAATTTAGTCCGTAGAGACCACTTTGTTCATTCTCTCCTGCTCTATAGTTTGAAGCATTTGACTTGAGATTTCGTGTTTGTGTCTCGGTTAACAAGCACACCAATATGAACAACAAATCAAGCGACTTCTGTTCCTTGTAAATTCTCTGTCTCGGTCAGCCAATTAGTGTACATCGCTAGAGAAAAATCAATCTCAGTATTTTGTTTGAAATTCTGTTGCAGGTATAATTTTTCATGCAGTTCGAAATCGCTTGCTGGATTTGCTCTTAGTGTCTCGTAATAAACTAAGCAGCGTGCTAACTCGAACACTGATATGAAAATGTATCGATTTTTGGTATAATATCTTGAATTTTTTGTATGAATACCGGAACCTAATTAGGGTTTGATACGATGCTACCGATAAGAATGTATTGGGTCTAATAAATAGCTATTTTCGTTAGGTTTTCCAAGGATTATTTTAATTCGTGAGCCCGATTTTTGCTATCTTTACTTATATTATTGAACTATTTGTCCTATTCTTATGGCATGTGGCGCAGTTCTAGGTCCGACTTCGGCAACTATAAAGCTGTCTATATGATATAACACTTTTCTTGAAATATAGAATTGATGAGGGAATTCTAGAATTTTATATTTCAGGTCGGGTCATTTGGTTGTTTGATCTAGATTTAGTGTGTGCGCCCACTATATCTCTCGATCGATGTAGGCTCAGCTGTGTCAAAAGCAATGTGAGAAAAACTGACCAAACCATTGTACATAGTTTTAGTTGGTCTGGGTATCGGTAGGATAGAATTTTGACTATCACTTCTATATTTTAGGTTTTATTTGAATAATTGTAGAAAGTTTTTTGCGCCAATATCCCTGCTTAAGGGATATCAATCTAGCACAAGATACAACCAATCCATGCAACGTAGTCAAAAATCCGAGTACCCAGATTTTTGATGGTCATACTTCGATTTTAACAATTGGTGGGCAGATTTATCATTGGTGAAAGGGGCGACAAAATGTCTCGACAAGTATTCGAACAAAAACTAAACAAATCTATCGATCTACCTCGAATGAATCACAAATGTATTCGTTGGATCTTATAGAAAGAAAAATATGTTCAATTTTTTCCGAACATCTTTTTACACCAACCATCTTGTCATGCTCGGCACGACATAAAGGAGTTACTTCTTACTTCCTACAGTCGTCGGGATTGTCGCAGCTGTTGAACTTGTGCTCACTGTTGCAGTCGTTGTGCTCTGTCGATCTAAGTAGAAACACTTCAGCATATCGCACAAAAGAATTTCATATGCTATTTTTAACTCACTCTGTATCCATAATGTAATGATAGCCGCTAGAGCGACTCCTCCAAGTAATATACCAATAGTAAGTCCCAGTAAGCACCTACTGGACGGCATTATGGTACATTCTTGAAAATTCCGTGATCCTGACAATTTCTCATCGCGATTGTCCCTCGCCGACTTTTGCTCTGCTGTTGACATGGACACAATAGCTACTTGAAAATCAGATAATGCTATTCCAAGAATGTTTCTACGCAGTCCCAGTCAGTCTTATATTAACATCTAGTCGCCACAATCTCTACCGTACCATGCTTTGGTTCATAAAAACTGAATCTTTTTGCAATACATATTTTTCAAGTGGGAAAAGACTGCTTTTGGAGCCTCGTATTCTGATGAATTCTACTAGGTCCCAGTTAGATCCTGTAAAGTCGTCAGCAGCTGCTTTCCCCCTTGCAGTATAGCTATGGATCATCTTTACTGTACTTGACTGAGACTCATGTTATTTGCTTGAGAAGTTTGGAACGATCGGGTTTGTTCACTTGTTTTATCAAGAAAATAACAGCACTATTCTATTAAATGAAATGGAGAAGGGCAATAACAAAGCGACAGAGATATACGAACGATCAAGAAAACACGTATACGATCTAGTAGATTAGGTCAACGTATGTGAACCGATGAGCTGGATTTGATTTACCCAAGGGTTGAAAATATAGTGACCGTCGACATCTCGGGTCTCGATTATTTCTCGAAGTTATGATGATTTCATCTCATATTTGTTGATAAAACTACAAACATGTCCTATATACTCTTATGCAAGTGAAACGAAAATTTTGTGCTGTTCATTTCGATAGTATTTTGAATTTTATTTGAAATCTCACACAGTAGACGACTATCTATTATACTAGATTACAAATTAAATTCAAAATACTATCGAAATCAACAACACAGAAAATTTTCGTTTCACTTGCATAAGAGTATATAGGACATGTTTCTAGTTTTGTCAACAAATATTCACGATTTTGGCCTGAAACTTTCAGCATACCTACAAACACATTCGATCTATATATGCGACAAATATGAAATGAAATGATCATAATTTCGAGAAATAATCAGCAAAATCAGTTGTGCATGTTATTTCAGTCACGTGAATATATTGTTTTCAGCAAAGACAGAAAAGAACAAAAAAAGTAGCAAAATGTGCATTTTCACGAGCTTTCAGTCTCCAGACAGCCCTTGTACATATAACGTTTTCAAAAAAAAACGATTTACTCTGAGACTTCGCTTTTATTGACTACAGCGCTAAAGGGAAATAAAGATTATGACAACGAAAAGTTGTGTAAAACCTGAGCCGAGCTGTGTAGAAATACTCCAAAGCATGAAAATATATGCAAGTAGGGAATGAGAATTGAAAAAAGCTTCTGTTTGAATGCGAGTATTGTCAACAACAGAATCGTCTGTCATTCTCTGACAACCACTCGGGCACCGATAATTAAACAGAGTTCTTCATGTTGGTTTCAGTTCTCTTCTTTTTCTTGTGCTTCGCGTCGATGGTGAAGAGCTTCATATAATATTGTTAATTTATGCATGTAACTTCATCTGAGAAACACAAACTACAACGAATCGAACAACATCAATAATATCCAACAATGCTTGCTTGCGATCAAAGAAACTACTAGGGGTGGGTGTGGGTGTTTAATATGAAAAATACACACACATCCTCTAGTAATAGTGGTGGTTCCTATTTAAGATGTATCGATGGTATATTTATTATCATCAATTGGCCTATTAGAGATTTTTAGAAACAACGGATCGATGGAATAATTTTGACTTAAGTATTCAGCTGAAAATCCAAGCTGATAGTTCAATAGATTTTCTCGATTTATCTGTAGAAAATGTTCATGGTCATCTATTTACAAAAGTATATCATAAACCATCCAACGAACCATAGTACTTATCATTCAATTGCATTTATCCTATGCATACGAAAAAGAATATTCCATTCGCTATGTTACTTCGGGCGATTAGATATCGTGCAACATTCAAAGCATTTTAAAATGAAAGTGAAGATTTACGAATGGCTTTATTATTAAACTATTTAATCGTGCCCTACAAAAATTCAATACCAATCAGCCATTGACTCATAATACCTATAGTGCGTTACGTGAAAAGATTATTCATACGCCAAAAACAGAAAAATTAATAATTGATTAACACAAGACAATGTTCATTCATTTCACTTATTGTATAAATATGACAACATTGCCAACAAAGTTGCATAATCTTTGGAACAAGTACTTTATCGAAAGTTCAATTAATGAAATTAAACGAATTATTGGTACTGGTAATGTACTCAACTTATAACGGCAATTAGTACACAATAAAAAACAAAATTGATAATGTTTTAATACATGAAGGATCGCGTTTTTTTAAATTACAATTGATATTTAAGCTAATGATCTACTTCAGCATTACAAACTGATATTATACTTCTATACTATCTTTATGTCTATGATTCCTTTTAATATTTTAATTTATTCGTTTTTTCTGTCCTCTTTATATCCTAATTTTTCGATTTTCGAAATTTCTATTTTCTTTGTGCTTTGAAAATTGGGTTGCAGAGCTTTCATTAGTGTTTTAAAATTTTAATGACTAACAAAAAACGTGTCGGCAAATAAAACTCTGCATTTCTTTAATGATGTTTTATATCAAGCACAATAACTTGTTGTTTTAGCACATTCATTTAACTTCGACAAAAAAATCGATTGTTGAAAAGCAACAGCTGAGAATAGCCGATTGATTTTTGTCTCTTCTTTCAACATAAATAGGTCAGCCTGTTTTTATTTAAAACAACAGCGCCCCTCCCCCACCCCACAATAAGAGATCCCGGGACTTCTATTATGTTCCAACGTAAAAATTTTCTACGGGGAGTCTTGCATTAAGAACCGCATTTTTTCCAAATATTTAATTTAAAAGATGTCCATAAAACCAAGGTGATTTTCATGGTTTTAAGGGTATCATTATAATTGTGAACACATTCTCTTAATATTTCCAGCTTAAAATGCGAAGAATCAGGCATATTTTGATGGAAAAACGCTAATTAAAGTTCGTAATTAGCAAAGAATTAATTAATTAAAGGGGGTCTTTTATTATGTCGAACAAACTTTTTCTTCAGGGGGACCCTCTAATATAGGGGGTTTATTATATATCATTGGTTCTTTCTATTTTAGATCCTATTTAGTTTACAATCATCAATATAAAGTAAGTAATCACAGTTTATTTATTGAATTTTCTTCTGTTGTCTCAGTTTTTTCCTCATTAATTTTTTTGCTGTACTATTATTTTTTAATTTTCGTTTTAGATAAAATGCAAATTTGTTTTCTTTTTAATTTATTTTAGATAAAAAAATTTTTATTAATTTTTCTTTCTATTTCTGTTTTATATATAAAAAGAGTAATACATTTTAATATTTTCTTGTACGCTCTAGAGAGAGAGAGAGAGAGAGAACAGGCCCTCCAAACTTAGGTGTGAAGCTGGACAAGACTACCTTGATGTCCGTAGCACACGAACTGGACTGCATATAGGTTCTATTAGCTGAATATTCTATGCACTATAGTTTCTATGCCTGGGTGTGATAAGATTCTCCTCGCTACTGCATCACCAAGGTAGCCCTTGATCGCGTGCGTGAGCGAATATAAATAGTAAGTAAAACAAAATTTCAAGCAATGAATTCATTCATTTTCTTTTGTTTTAGTTCAACTTCAAAAGGAAATAATCAACACTGAGATATATAAATCTTGCGAATCGAAATAATTATTTTTATTTCATCTTAGCTTATCACAATGAATTCAATCAAATATCAAGTATAGCTTTCATTGAAATCATTTTCTAAGAATTCTTTTATTTTTTCTTCTTCTAGTTCAATTTCAACATACGTAAATTAACACAAAATATTTTATTCTCTTTCTTTCTTTCTTTTCTCTTTTGTCACAATTAACTTGTTATCTGTAATCATTCTCTTTTCTTCTCTGTGTTTATTGTAACTGTTTTCATTAGTCTTTTTCTGTTAATTTTATTTTCAATGTAACTTTTTCATATAATGGGGTATATGTTTTCAATCTGAATTGCGCAAAAAAAAATTGACACATCATTTCAAAAAGAAATGAGGGACTGGGGGAGCTTCGTAATAATACATTTCAATGATTAAATCTGAAGTCTGAATTCATATATGTCTATATCCCCCTATGGAAGTGCATTTTTTTGAACGGGCGTCTATGGGGGGTCTTCGATGATGCCAGTTAAATTCTGAATTTATCGACGATCCCCTAGACCCTCCCCCCGTAAAACAACATATCTATAGGGGGATATACACACATATATGGGTGGGGGTGGGGATGTTGGCTTGTGTCTGAGTATATTTGCATCTACACGTTCACAACCACACCCTTACGTATGAAATTAAACAAAATAAAGAAAATTATTAAACAAACAACTGGTCAGTTAAAATATCCGTTCGTTCGTTCATATTGTGCAGATACTATAAAAGATAGGGGTTACTAACATATTTTTATTTTCAATTCTAGAAGATTACGAGCAAAAATAATAATTATCTCAAAATAAAGTTGTTAAAATTAAATAACACAGAATACCCACATTTGGAAATTGCCATAGTTGAACTACGGACGATGCCAGATGAGTGAACCACAAGAAAAAATTAACTTTTAAAATAGCAATGAGAAGTATTTCGCATTTAATACATTGATTTTCGTATTGTTTTCGCAATCAGTGATGATTTTACATTTGTTCGGAAAATGAACTTTTTCAAGAATCAAATCTAGTTTCTAAAAATTAGAAAATCAAACATTTTCTAAATTTTCAAGATTCCACGATTGAATAATGAAAGTTTGAAAATCCTTCAACTTTTTCAAAGTCGATTTTTTAACAAGTAGAATTTCAAATAAAACTACAGTGTACCGACACAATCTCATGAAAAAAGCTTGTTAGCGCAGCCTCTTTGGGACGAAAATGTGAAACTCACATATATCCCTTAGGATTACTAAAATAATTCAAAATAGCTCATCAGAAAAATCTATCTTGATTTCCAAAACCTATAATTAGGTCATTGCCTATTTGCTTATGTCTGTAATGGGGTATTTATGGTTAACTCGTATATTTAACAATGGCAGAGACTGGTTTATATGGTCTGTAATGGTACCATAAGCTAGTTACTATGGTCTGTAATAGGCAAGCATTGCTTTTTTCGTGTAATCCATAATTAAAAAAGGAAGAAATAGCAGCCTAATTAGTAAAGTTCCTAATTATCACAATTTTAAACTCATTAATGTCTGTAGTGGGGAACCGCAAAAATCTCGCTTTTAAACTTACACTCACCATTTTCTTCGAAAATATATGTGAGTTCCACAAAACAGCAATAGTGGCGACATTCCAAGAATAACTTAGCGTTTTTTTCTTCCGTCATAACAGCGAGATTCTTTTTTATGTTTCCGACGTAGATGTTTTAATAAAAATTCTTAGACATGTCAGAAATGAGGAAAAAAAGAACAGAATGAAAAGAGTTGTTGATATTGAAAAGCAGTAATCAACGGAGTAGTAGTTGTTTAAGTCGTAATAGGGTTGAAATTTCTTTGAATAAGTTTGTCGATATTTTTTTATGGCTTCAAACTGAAACGATCACATCATTATGAGTAATACTTACAATAATTTATGGATGATTATTAATCCACTATTAAGCACATTTCCTGCCTATCAAATCAATATTCAGCCATATTGGATTGTCGCTGTTGAACTAATTGTGTCTCAACTCTTCCAACGCATTTGGCATCACTTCAAATATGGCACCTGGTTTACAACACTCGAAATAGCTGGTCTAATACAGATACTTCAAAAACGTTTGATGAACTTAAATAAAACCACCCAATCATCTCCAACTGGTGTCGCTGAAACCAATACGAGTACTATAGGTAAAATACGATGTAAAAAAGGAGAAAATGGTGCCAATCCATATTTTTCATTGAGGAAATGTCGGGTGATTTTGAATCTTTTCTAACATATGAAAAAAAGCAAGTCTGAAGAACACAATTTTTCTAAGAGCAATTTATTTAGTGATCATTTTTGAATAACAAGGAAATTTCTTTCTGAAGTTTCTTCAAACAAACATTCTTTTTAGTTTTTCAGTATCTATCCAAATATTTCGGTTTCTTAGCATCTTCTTACAGGCGAATATATAAAATATACAATGATTTTGTAATTTTTTCATAGTCATGGTGTGGGTGTTCTTTTATTTTAAATGCATGTAAATTCCAGCAACCATATTTATACACTAAAAAAAATATGTGTTAGTTCATATCTGTACTATCTTTCCTTAGATCGAATTTGAAAAAGAAAATGCTTTCGCTTATTTCATCCTTCAGATATTTCGATCATTTCAATGAAATAATTCAAACCAATCTGAAGCTCTGTGCTTGAGTAATCAGCTTTAGTTCTTTTTCCATTTTGTTTGTATTTTATACTTTATAATAGACGGTGCCAATGCTAACATCATTGAAAACAAAGTCCGTCTAAATAAACTACGCAATATGATTGACATCGATTATTTTGACGCAATCAACTGTCTATTAATACTCGGACACGCCATTTGGTATTGTGTTATTCAATCAACATGCAGTATGTCATCGTCTTCGATAGCAACACCATGGAATTGTTACAATGTTTTTGTTTCCTATTCGACAACTACACTGAACTGCATTTATAAGACGTACATGCTCGGCTACATGAAAGTTATTAAAATAGATGCTATACAAGGCAGTTTACGCTGGCTAATTCATTACGCTATATTGTTCATCATAATAATATCACTCGTCTTTGTTACTTCTCTCATGTTGCCCTTCATTCTTACTCATGTTGTGCCGATGTTCATTATCTATATTTGGATGTCCATAATCTATATCGGAGTTTGTATCTATTTAGCTTTATTTGGGTTTGAATTTTACGATGAAATCGAAGAATTTCCAGTGAGAAGAACGGGAAATGAGCTTCTTGTAAGTCAGAATTCAAGTATTCAAGAACTTTGCTCCTTCATGTTTAGTTCAAAAGACATACCACATGTATTATTGAGTATCGTATTAGCACTTGTTATTACAAAATTTCCGATTCTATTATCGATCTTTTTCAATTATACTCAAAGTTTTTATTATGGAGAAAGTTATTTGAAATCGATTGTGGATGATTATAAAGTAAGGGATACACCCACACCCACACCCTCAGGAACCCGCACAAATTCAGATATATATTAAAAATTACTTCTCCCATCATTTCCGAGAGGGGAAATTTGTGCTAAATAATTAATGGTACCAATGGAGAGAACTAGTTGAGATGTACATAAAAATGATTCTCAAACATTCTAACCATGCGTAAGAAACCAGCACAAATTCAGATATATATTATCAATTACTATTGCTATCATCCCCTAGAGGGAAAATTTGTGCTAAATAATTAATGGTACCAATCGATACAGCTGATTGAGATGTTCATTAAAATGATCTTTAAACATTCAGAACGACCGTCAGAAAACCGCACGAATTCAAATAAGTATTAGTTATTACCAATACTGCTACCTCCTATTGGAAAAAGTTGTGCTTAATAATTAATGGTACCAATCGATACAGCTGATTGAGATGTTCATTAAAGTAATGTTATAACATTCGAAAGGGCTGTCAAAAACCTGCACAAATTAAAATTAATCTTGGTAATCGCTAATACTACCATATCCTATTGGAAAATTTATGCTGAACGGCTAATTGGACCAATCGATACAGGTGATTGAAATGTTGGTAAAAATGATATTTAAATAATCGAGAAGTCCGTAACAAACCCGCAGAAATGAAAAATAGGCTTAGTTATTAAAAATATCACGACTAATGAGAGGAAAACTTGTTCTTACGAATTAATGGTACTTATCAATAGAATTGGTTGAGATGTTCATTAAAAAAATTTAGAACATGGGAAAAGCCTGTAACAAATCGGCAAAAATTTCAAATAAATGATGCTTTTAGTACTAAGCATTTACTTGTGGATGGAACTTGTTAATAAAGTTTCATGGGATGCTGTTAGAACTTTTTGTTATACATTCGTACAACTTTTCTCAAGAAAACATTATCTGATACTCACTGCATGTATACGTATAGCAAAATCATCAATCAAGATATTGTACTAAATAATGGACGATGTTATAATCGGTCAAAATGTTACGAAGAATGATTTAAAGAATCGGAACAGTTTTTTCATTAATAAAATTGCATAAATTTTGTTGTAATGATATTTTATAAGTAAATTGTGAGTATAATTTTATTTTAAACAGTACTTTTTTTACTAGAAAACGTGCAATTAAAAATGAAAATTTTCATGCTGGGATCATTAGAAAATGGGACAAAATTAGATTGAGTTTTTCAAGATGAATTTTTTGTATTTAGCGATTTGTGTAGTGTAGATATACGTTTAGTTAGTGTTCAATTTAATTCATGATTTGGTCGGTTCGAGTAAGTGCAATGCAAATTGAACTCGATTATTTTTTATGTTCTTTTTCTTGATGTTTGGATATTTTGTTGCGGTAATATAGGAACGTGCGAAGAATGCGCAATAGATACCACATGACGTAGTGTCATCCTGTTGTCAGTCATGAAGTTCGGGCACTACTTTCCAGTTGGCAAAATTGATAGAAGATTTCTTTGAATAAAAATGGTGTGTTCGAAGTAATTGAACAATATAATGTTTATATTTTCGTACGGACTCGAGTTAGACGGCAAAGAATCTAGAAATACTATTGTTTTCTTTTTTATATCAATTATAAATAAAATCCAATGACGGGAGTTATGAATAGGTACTAATACAATATCATTATTAAACCATTGTGTATCTATTATTTCTGCTGTTGTTCGAAATCCACATAAACAGTACTTTAAAAATGATACTGAATCAAAAAGAACGATGCCAGTCGTGAGCGTCGTCGTCTTGTATAGATGAGCATTCAGTAGTTGATCATTCAATTCGTATTTTGGTTCGATCAAATTAAATATGTCTGTTGGATTCAATTCATACGGTCCCATTTTAAATGGTTTATCGCGATGGTACATGTACGTATTGAATGCATCGGCTAAAATGAAAGAATATAAATTGTTTTTTTCTTTCCAATCGTGTATATCCAGTGTAATAGGTTGAAATGTTGGAAATAGATCAAGATCATCATTGGTTTTATAGCAAAGTACGATATTAGTAGCTGATGCTATAATAAAATTATTGAAATGATAACCTAGAAGAGGTTCGTACGCTTTTGTATCATTGTTATATACTGAGTATTCATTATTTGATATCAGCTTTACAAATAATGTTCGATCATCTTTAGTAACGACGATAAAGCAATATAAATCATAATTGAAACAACTTTGTGTCAGATCACATGTGACATAGATTTGTTTGTGAAAACTCTCATTTGATTTATCAGTTGTTGACGATTTTGTAGAATTTTTGGCCGAATTAACAGTAAAAGTAACAAAAACAAATGTAGGTATTTCAAGAATAGAGTAATTCGCATTTCTTGTAAAAGTATATCCTTCACAGTGTTGTCGGCATCGAATTTTTGGAGCAAGCTTTGTTTGTAGAAGAGTATCATCAAGAGAGATTTCAGCGCTTTTTGATACGTGCTTGTCATTAGAAAATAAAATACAATCTCTGCCAAATACGTGGTTTTCTAAAAAATGAAATGAAAAATTATTTTGTAAAAGAATACTATAAATCATAAATAGTAACTTACCGTCTTTACATTGTAAACACGTGTAAACTGCACCATAACTCCAAGAGAGTAATTTGGTGTTACCAGAAATATACTCAAGTGCAGCATCAAACATCATTCTGACATGAGAATTTTCACCATAGCTGATCACATTATACTTGCCTGTTTCGAATAAAATTTGACCGATTGTTGCAGCAAAATTAGCATTCTTATTTTGTTCACGAACATACATAGCAATTGTAGTCAGATTTTTTCTTTCAAAAACTAGTGCTTTATCAACTGGTTCGATTAATGAATCGTCACAACGATAAAATTGTTCACCATATGTTGCAAATATGTAGTAATGATTATTGTCTTCTTGTTTTTCAGTGCTGACTATTATTGATTTTAATTGGTATTTGAAATATGATGGATAGCATACTAATTGTGGATAAGCATACGTAAACATATTCAGGTAATTTTGAATAAAAAATTCTGTCGATAAGACATTATCATTACTATTGTTTCTATATTTTTTTGGCATAAGCGCCATAAATAAAGTATCTGGTAATTGTACAATGTCTCTCCGATATTGGTTCTGGTCTGATTCTTTACCACATGCATTGCATGTTTTTACATTTTTTTCCTTAATTTCATTGATAAAAAAAATTTGTAATGCTACATCAGGTAACATTAAACCTTCACAGTTGGTTGTGTATAATGTTAAAAAATGATTGTTGTTCAGTTAATGTTACATTTTCAACATGACATTGAGAGCATGTACATGATTCGTTAAAAATTGTTGGTACATCAATAAAGTTATGCATTGCATGTAAAAGAACATTTGACAAATAATCTTTAACAGATGACATTTGACCTATAGGTTGAATAATTGGTATATGTTCTTGTGTGTTGACAATATACATTTTCGGACCATGTTTACGAAGATCTCCAATGTACTTATCTCCAATAGTTATTCCTAGAGGTTTAGTACACGGTGATTTAAAAATATCACATAAATATTGAATTGTGATTTGTTCAACTTTCGGGTACAAATTAAGATGAGTAGTATTATTGGTTTCTATATCAGATACAATCGTAACTGGATTATTGGCTGAGTTGTGTGCATTTGACGAGGAACAAAAATTATTAAGCAATGTTTCAATGAGACAGCTATTTGATAAAACTAGTTGAATTGATGAATTTAACCAGCTCAGTTGAATTTGCGAAAGCATTGGATGAGGTTTAAATTGAAATGTGTTTTTGCCTGTAGACACTAAAAAACAAATTAAATAGTTTTTTTAACCATACGTCTCTTTTTTTACATAGGTCAAAACCTATCTAAATGATTCAAATATGTAAAAAAACAGTCTTACCAACAACTACATCATCGGCTTTAGATTTTATTTTCAGAGCTTTTTTTACTTGAGCAACAAGTGATACTTTCGGTTTTTGAGAATAAATGCTTGTAGTAGTAACTGCTGGTGGACCACGTTTATTCCATGGTTCTTCAGCTAGTAGTTTCTTCGCTCGCATACTCCTGTTTCGTGTTAAATTAAGTAGATAATGGTTGGAATAGTTTATTTCAGCTTGTCGAATATTAGAACCAAGTATTTGAACTACTTGATCAATGCGAGATGATACTTCGCCTTGAAGCACTGTATGTTTAATTACTTTTAGTCGAGATTCCGATATACCCGTAGTTCTACTGTTGTGACAACCACAATGTTGAATGGGTTCAAAATTGCGATAACCATAACGTCCTAAGTTTCCCATCAGCAAATTACTCCAAATGGGTGCCACAGACAAGTATAAAGAGAGAATACATTTTAAATAATCAGGATTGTAATATGGATTTTCATTATATTTTTGAAAATTTTCATTTGCAAACATTGCACATTTTGTTTTTTGATCATTAAATACACTGGTAAAATAGTCACGGAAAGGACTCTCACTTTCATCACAAGCATTTTGTTCACTAATGCTATTTTCAGTGTCATCGTCATCAATATTTGAGCCAATAATCTAAGCAAGTAAAAAATGCATTTGTTTCTATTATTACCTGCATTACAAAATGTTTTCTAGGAAAACTTTTAATTTTATTCTTATTTAGAATTCATCTTCCAAAATATTTTTAATATTTAAATCGAAAGCCATTGTTAAAATATGTATATATTTTCCGGAGAAGGATTCTTTTTTTTTGTATTAAAGAGGAACTTATATTTTATTTATCATACCTGACCAAGTGTTGATGAATATTGATATTCACCTTTGGAATCAACTTTAACATTTCTAATAATAAAATTATCCTTGTCAGGATCATTGTTTACATTATCAGCTGCATACGATAAACAAGAAATAGATACAGAATATGCTGTATTTTGTGTAGGACTAAGAAGAACAGTACAAGTATGTTCCCACATACTAGCCATTTTTTCAACTGTATTTGAATTCACTAATAATGACATAATCCATAAAGCAAATGCTACCTATACATAAATGAAAGTGTAATTAAAACATTAACTAAACAAAACTTACCTTTTTCTTTGCGAAAAATTTTGTTGCTTGACGTTTTACACCTTTACTGAAGTGTGCAAAACAAGAATGAACTACAGTTTTACTTAGATCTTCATTTGTTGCTTTTTTTGTTAACGATAATCCAAGAACGTTTTAAATATGCGCTCATCGTATTATCACCATTAAAAAAACGCATAGCAGCTAGTTGAAAGACTAATGATCCATCTGAATGAACAATTGGTGGCCTGGGAAACGGAGCCTTAAATCCATATAAATTTCGATATGCTACCTCGAAGTCTTGTAACCATTGAGCAAGGTCCATGGCTGTATGCGTAGTTGATAACATTGAAGTGATAGGAAATGAAGGCCCTGATACGTTTTTGGTAGTCACTGACCGAGGAGCAATATTCGTAACAGTCAATTCATAATAATAGACTCACTTTCCTCTACTCATAACGATTCCTCCTGTAGCATCCCACGAGATAGGTACATTACTTCCTATTTTATTCCATAAAATTAGTGCTCCTTCAGTAAAATGAATCAAACGTAGTGGACAGATCGTAATTGTTTGTAAATATCCTGGAACTCGTTTTCCAACATTTATTACTTTAGCTTGTTCTTCCTTAATTTTTTGTAAACTAGTTGTTAAATCTTTATCAAGCATTAATGAAGTTTTTGCTTCACTACGAATCTTTCGAAATACATGAGGATTAGAACCAACTGAATTATAATTACCAAATTTACGGTTGTTTTTCTGTTAGATGACCTAGTTCTTTAAGTCGTAATTGACCAGGACTTAATCCACTTGTTAATTTTTCAGCAACAGCAAGTCGATGAATACCACGAACAGGACGAGCTCTTTGTTCTGATGGACTATGAACTATTTTTCCTTCGAAAGTAATTATTAATTCATTATTACTATGTACAGTTCCATGATGTGAGCATGTACACGAAGAAAAATTACATTTTGCATCACCACTCATTATAAACTGCTTCTTGTTCGATGATTTAATTGATTTGGCAGTTGAATAATGATGATCTTGATACATAAATGCGCAACTATCATTCACTTGTGATACATATTTTTCAAATAGAATAATCCAACTGGCGTCACGTTTACGTGCATCTGGTGTTTCTACAGAGGTAACATTTTTTTTGATTTAGATTCCATCACTAATTTTTGAAAGAAATCAAGATCAGATTTGTCAATTTGTAATGATATCGGTTCGGAAGGAACGTCAGCTGTGTATTGTCCAGCAATCGTTGGACGATCAAGTAGAGCATCAATAACATGGTGATATTCATCTGGCAATGACGTGACACCACGTTCAGTTTCATTATGCACACATTGTTTACTAACTTTATTATTCTCATGTGTTTGTTGTTGTTCTTTATTTGCAGTCTTAATAAAAGTATTTTTATTAATCGTCAATAAAAGATTAAAAAATTACAGGTGAAATAGACTTTTCATCAAAATGAATAATATTATGTTGATTATCCGTTGTTGTCTTAAAATGTAAAATAAAATCGTGAGATAAAATAAGTAAAAGAACACCAATAAGAAATTAAAAATTTCTTTTTCACTTTCCACTTGAGAAGTTTTTGTAATTGTTCTCATTGACATTCTATTTTTGTAAAAAATTATTTGTAACGAATTATATCTTATTACTGAAAACTATTCGGCATCTCTCATAGTCTAAATTTATTGCTTCTATTATTCTTAAAATTACCTTCTGATATTCATCCATGACTAAATCATCAAAATCTGGAAATAATTTATCTTCATTGGACATATGAAAATCTTGAATTTCATCCAATTGATGCCAATTCATATAATCTTTTACCGTAGTCTTAAATCATATATAAATGAGCAATTATCGAATGATGTGATGTACATATACATACTACCCGATATGTAGTCAATGTTATTTCATTTGAACAGACTTCTTTAGTTGGTGAGTTCATTATAAATTGTGGACTCATATTCATTATGGTGCTTGATTGTATTTTTGGACTAGTTGAGTCCTTGTTGCAGACAGGACTCACCTAAAACATAGATAATAAAATAATCTCGTCGTATATTCATTTTAATCATTATGTACATACTTCTTTTAGATTCACAAGTGTTAGAATATCATCTAGTATTTCATTGGCTCGAGCTTTTGAAGAATTTAAATTAGCTGCTCGATTAGACTTTCGTAAAACAGTACAGTTGCACAAGTGATTTTAGAGAGAGAAAAGAACTTACAGAATCTATTGTATATATTTCACTTTGAGAGCAATTCTCGATGACATTGATAATATTACTTAAAGCACTGCTACATCCAGTTTCTTTTGGTACAACTATAGAACAAATAATCAAAATGTAGTAGAGAAAATGTTTAGATATTTACCAGAAGGTGAACCAACAGCAACATCATGTGTAATGCTAGTATAATAAAAAGTCGAAATGGTGCTTATTGTTCTTAGCGACTTACATGGGTGAGACGTCAAACTTTACAGAATCAATAACATTCGTATTCTCAGATGTTTTCCTTTCGAGAAAAGATAGGATACGATAAGGCGGGTTGTATTCATATGAAAAGATGTTTGATTACATACTTGCGAACTTCGTCAGTAACATGCCACATATTTGTCTGCCATATATGCGTCAACCACTTTTTATTTTTCTCATCATCTTTTAGCTTCAAGTGTGAGCACATAATGCTCCATACGTTTGGAGCACTAGTTCGTGACTTTTTCGACCACGTTGTAGTATCTAGTGCACCAATTTGGGATCTTGTCAGCTTACTAAAAGCGCCAACTAATTTGTCTACATCAACTGGTCTTTTTAGTGGTCTACCACGTCTCCTTGATAGATGCATTCTCTACAAAGATGAAGAGCATAAAAAAATGTCTCCTAACAGTTGACTGATAATTTTATTTACCTCAGCAGAAGCCTGTGTTGTTAATTTTAATTCTAGATTTTCTTTCACATTTATCTGAGCTTTTTTAACATTTTCTTCACTTGCTGACATTGTTTCTTCAGATTTTTCGTTTAGATCATTTTCTATTTGATTGTTACTGAGAATATTCAAGCTTAATTCAATAAACTTCTCAAAAGTCGAATAGAAAATTACCTGTGATTATTTTGTTTAGATGATTCTACTCTTTTACCTGTTTAATCATGAAAAATATTAATAGTTAAAAGAATTTTTTAATCTATCACACTTACGTAATGAACGACAAATGCTACGAATATTTAAATTCGATGTGTCATCGAATGTCAACGTTTTTGCTATTGGTTCATCATAGTGTCTTCGTTCAAAAACAGGAAAACGTGAAATATTTAATGGTCGAGTTACTCTTCCTATTGTCTTGTATTGTTCTGTGGTCTAATACCATCATTAATAACAGGCAAAGGTGACAGTATTATATCGAATCCATTTGATTGATCAACTGCAATAGAATCTCATACATTTAATCTAACGATCAAAACGGTTTCTCAATTATTCACTTTTAGTTTGATTGATTCCGCTATTTTTTTCCATGTGTTGTTCTTCTCTATGTATTTTTCCACTTTCGAGCCACTCGTGTCAATAAAATGTAATTTTCCCCTAGTTTGGAATAAAATAAAATCTCGAAATATATATTACTTGCTTCGAAGTATTTTTTAAATGAAATATATAAAACGGTTGAATGTCTTTTTATACACTAAAGAAAGAGTACCACATACAAGACAACTAACAATAGATAAGATAAAACTATCTATCTCAATTCATTATTGTATGAATACGGGACAGATGTGCCGTATATCTTTTTTTTAAATATTTATCAGTCACATTTACATAAACAAAAATCATTCATTTCAAAAACAAATGAAATAGAGAATTCAGAATGACTTGAATATATTCTTGCTTCTAAACAAATATGAAAAAGAAAAGCATGGTGTATATATAAAAGCAAAGTACACAATCGTTTCTCACATGTATCGGTATTTGTCATCAGTAGTGTATCGTCATTCTCGCTATCGATATTTTGTATTTTGTTTAGCTATCAAAGCTATTTTATATTTTTATTAGATTATTGAATATTGCGAAAGAATAAAAACAATTACAAACTATTTTTAATATAAAGATCATAAAATGTTATTTCTATCTTTAGATATTCGCTTTACTTAGTTCTAATTCATATAGAGTTACTACTCTCATTTAAAAGAAAGTGAGTGGAATCTTTTTTTCGACAACTCAAACAATTTCTTTTATTGAAACAAAGATGATTCATATTCTTTTGGAAATTCTTCGATCAAAACTATCATCAATGTCTTTTGGAATGGATGATAGAATTGATCGTTTGATAAGGAAAACTACAATATCAATGATGATCTTTGGTAAAGAACAAAATTAACATTTTTTTCAAAAAATATCAGATTATATAATTTTGCTAGGAGCTCTCAGCATTGGATCTAATAGGTATTTTGGATCTCCAATATCATGTG
>CAJNYU010001031.1:0-77982 GCA_905331475.1 Rotaria socialis
CACACCCACACCGTTTACCACCACTAATTGCAACATTGACCCGTTCTGTACACTTGCACCTTTGCCATTTGAATTTATGTGATTACATTTATTTTTGAATGAAAAAAGAGGTTGACTATGAACTAGAAAGTCGTTAGAAATGTCATGAAATACGATTTGTAAGTGGATCCATCAGTATCCTACTCTTCCATCAGTTCGTTGTCGTACCGTAGGTGTTGTGGGACCAACTTGTTGTGCACCTGATCGGAATAAAAGTTTCTCTGCCATTTTAGATCGTAGTTCAGATAATGATAAACAATAGACAAATGGAAATAAAAATATCACAAAATAATAAAGAAATCCTGTATACATCAAAGCGACTGTTGCAATATCTGTCGGTAAACCATATTGATAAGCAAAAATGACTAAAACCCATGGCACATTGAAGATGACATAGACAGCAGAGATGGATAACAATTGAGTGATCATCTTTTTATGTTTTCGCCAGTGAACTCCTTGACGTAAACGATTTTTCTGTAATATGGCACGAATAAGAAGTGCCATGCTAAAGAGTACAATAATCACAGTAGGCAAAAATTGATGAACGATCAAATCCCACATCCCTAATACTGTGTGATCAAAAACACAAGGAATATGAAAACCTCCGGCTAAAAATACCTCAAATGAACTTTCACAAAATGGATAAAAGAAAACAAAAGAATAATAGATAAGATAATAAATGACGATTGCACCGATTGGAAAATAATGAAGAAAGAAACGCTTTGCTTTTGTCCCTATCCAATGGCTATGAAATATAAGTATGTGTCGTTCGATAGTTGCCCAAGCAAATAATTCAACTTGAAGCGAATTAAATCCAAGATTGATAAAAGCCCAGAAGGAATAGAATGTGTATGATTTGATTAGAGGCGTACCATTATGATCATTGTAAAGAGTCCATGTAATGTTGGTTAATTCATCGATACAACCAACAATGAGAAGAACAATAATGACATGATTATTGAGTGCACGACGAAGTTTTCGATCAACCAGAAGATAATATAGATCCAAGAAAGTACATATAAGAGAAGATATATCAAAAAATAGGTAAGTCCAGAATCGTACAGTCTGAAAAGATGATGGAGCACAAAGAGAAACTATGGTATCTCCTGACGAATTGAAGTTCACATTGACAGAATTATTGCTTGTGTTCATCGTGTAATAGAAAAAATATGCAACGATAAGTTAAAGATAAATCTGCAAAGAATGAGAAAAAACTTCGCTGCTATGTCGAATACTGTGAATCAAATCAACTGTTAGAGAAAAGTGATTTACTAGATGTTCAAAGACTGCTTGAAGCCGCATGATACAAACTTGCAGGCACCGTCAGTCTGTAAATATCTGTAAGTCGTCGGATCTTTCCGATTTTACTAAATCTGTTGAAACTTCAGAATAAAATAAGATGACATTCGAGTTTCACTCAGTTGCGAAATGCGATGCAAAAACTTAAAATGTATTTTTTTGTAAAGATATGCACACTATTCACTGTAATGAGGTTTTATTTTGCTGTAGTATATCGAAAAAGTTTTGTTTCCATCAACCAGCTGGTCAAAGCCCCAGTGACAACAAAAAGTAACTGTTGAGAAATTCATTACTAAGAGAAATCTATTAACATGTATCAACATGTTTGTAATGAAGACTATTGACTGATTCTTGCGTTGTCTCAGTGATTCCTGACCTGGATTCATCTGTTTTCATAGCTATTGTAGCTACAAGCGAAGATAATAGCGTCTAACTTTTACTTATTCTTTCTTTTTAATTATCACGAAGTTTGAAAAGCAACAATTTGCCTTTTCTTAATGTGCCAACACTCATGTCCGCTTGGACTTGAGTAAAATTTGATCTGGTTTCTTTATTCTGTTTCCTAAGTTTTATTCGAAAGGTCGCTTTAATACTTAATACTGAGGGTTAATTCAATTTTCATCATTATTTTTGTCTGAATTCTTCTCGATTTTTCAATTGCACATATCGAACCGACAGCGATCAGACAAAACTGGGCAAACACGAAACTTTTTGAGTATGAGTACATAAGAGTAAGTTACCTAAAACTTTTACAAATGCAATATCGATTATCAGATCGAACCATTCTAAGAACTATCCATCCATCAGAACGTTGCTATCGGCGTCTTTTATTATTCAGTTCAAGCAATCAGATCAGAGAAAAGCTCAGGTGCTAAGAAAACTTATTTTATTGATGAAAATTCTCTAAACATTAGAGCCCGTCGGGTCCGGGTTTACGATTTTATTTTTCATCTGGCCCGAGTCTAAATCCAAAGAATCATTTTATGAGAATAATATAATTTTTCTAGTATACTTTTAGTTCTCGTTCATTGTATTCAAAAAATAATCATAAATGAATTTAAAAAAAATAGAAAAAACAAACAATAAAACTTTATTGTTGAATACAAGATCTGACTTTGACAATGCAGGTAGATTTCGATTTCGAAAAAGATTATTTAATCGGGTACGGGTCCGGTTCCGGTTCCGAGAAATTTTATTTACTTGGGTCCGGATCCGGTTCCGGGTCTAACTAAAATTTAATGGACCGGGTCCGGGTCCGGGTTCGGGTCTGAAAATTTTGGACCTGATGGACTCTAGTCGGGACGATAACTTATTTCGTTTTATTTTATTTTCTTCCTATAGTTTTTCTTAAATAGTCTTTTTCTGAATATTTTCAAGTGACTGGGGCATCCGGACGATAAAATCGTTCGATGAGAGTTGCTCCCGTACACTTTCTCTAGAGGTCCAAACCAAGCCTCATTCACAACCAAAACTCGACCTCTATCTCTCCCGCACCCGCACCCACACCTATACCCTCACCCACACCTATACCCTCACCCACACCTATACCCTCACCCACACTTGCACCCAAGCCCTGAAATATTCGGGGAACAACAGTCGTGTTACCAATAAAATATTGTCATAAAAGTTTTCGAAATTTTTTTCAATTTTCTTTTTCCTTAGTAAAATGTTCTACTTCTATTTTTTTTCAATCAGCGGGACATTGGGAAGTTAAATCCTATTTGTCAATAATTAGTTTGATTTAATATAATTAATGTTGCTTTCCTTATTCTTCTTAAAGAAAAAAAATGGCTCATACAAAGAAAAGATAAATGAATATCTTATTATTCATTATTGCTTTACTTGTGTTTTCCTTACATTAAAAAAGTATAATCCACAATTGAATATACAAAGTTTCCATGCACTCTAATAAATTTAACTTTCAATATAGTCTCTTTATTCGTGACGACAAAAAGTAATAATTTTGGAAAGTTATATCGAAATTCTGACAATAATTTTATCGAAGTTATAACTTCGATAAGATAGGTCATCGAAGTTCCCTAGACGAACTTTTTTTGAAATGCGCATGAAAAACATGAACATCTTGAGCAAGAATGCCATGCGCTATGGGCACATCTTGAGGCAAGACTTGAGGCCTTTCGGTGAGCTTAAGTTTTTAAACTTCTTGCTCATGGGCTTGAATTTTTATCTAAACGTTTCTGCCCATGTCGCTCATTTTTTCTAGACTGCGTCGTAGATACGCGCAGTGGTTGATTTACAGCATAACTACGCATAAATGCGGCGTAGTGTGCGCAGTTGCTATTGACACTAATCTCTGCGCTCACTGCGACGGACTTAGGTTCGCATCTACGATGCAACAGTCGTAGCAAACTACAACGGTCATCACTTTTTAAAAGTAAACTAACCAATAAAAAATAAATATTTTAATTATTCTATTCGGCAAGTCTAATTACCAACAGAAAAATGAACCGAATTAGACTATAAAAATGAAAGCTTAGCATATTACTATTCATTTAGAATTTTCTTTCAGGTCAAGTAATTTAATCAAACATTGAACATATATTTGAAGGTAAAGATGGAAATTTTTTTCTTTAAGTCTTGTGTTGAGTTTTTATGAAAAAAAATTTTCTCTTAAAAAATAAGTTTTTCTGCGAATTTTTTTGCTAAAAAGAAATTTTTTTGAGAATTTTTTTACGAAAAATTTTCGATTTTTGGAGAAAATTCTTTTTCTATATAAAAAATAATATTTCGATAGATTTTGTTTGCCAAAAAGTCTTTTTGTCAAAATTTCCGATTTTCAAACTGATCTCATCTCTAAAAAGCAACTAGTCACTATTTTAATAAAACTAGTATTTTCTCCTTAGCAAGGCTTCTTATTGCAGTTCTTATAGTTTTTTGGTAAGGAAGAATACCAAGCAGAATCACATATTGCTGAAAGAAATCGAGCAAAAGCTTTATCTAATTAGAAAATGCGTAGCTCCACAACGAGCTTCATTACTTGACTTAATAAAATACTGTAATACATTTACTTATTTTTTTGCTACTTGTACAGTAAAGATCAAAGGTACTTGTGGTCGAATGAATTTTTTCTACGAGTGAGAGTGCTTGTGTTATAAAAAAATGAACAGTTGATAATATTCTAAATATCTTCTCTATTTAGATGATTCGTTTTCGTTCGTCCGTTGCAAAGAAAGTAAATTTTCGTCGTTTGGAACGCGAAGAACAACGAAAACGATTACACTATTTGTTCGATAAACATAATCCAATAGACAGTGAATGTGAAGATAATTATGACGAAGATAATGACAATGAACCATCAATGCAAACACAGTCTACAGCATCATTGCCACATATTGACTATCCAATTTCTCCATGTGATAAACTGAATTATATGAATGATGAAATTAACAATTATTTACCTAATAATCGTTTATTAAATGAAGAAAATGAAACACCATTATTCAATGGTAGCTCAATAACACTCAACCAAGCTGTACACAAATTGGTCTCGTTCTTTAACGACTTCAACATAAATAAGCGTGCTGTCATTCAACTACTTCGTATTATTAAAATATTTTTACCAAAGCCAAATCGATTGCCCACCACTTGGAAAGGTATCATGAAAGTTCTTGGACGTGTATCTACATCAAGAGCCACCTTCTTATGTTCAGCTTGTCTTCAACAGTGTCAAAGAAGTCGTTATGGTACAAAGTCATGTCGTAATGAACGATGCTCTGTAAAAAACCGAACCATGAAAAGCAATGACATAGTAGAATTAGTCCATTTGGACATTCGCACACAGGTACAATCGATTTTACTCAGAAATCAGCTGTTGCTTAATCGCAAGGAATTGTATCCGATGACTGATATTTGTTACGGTGAATTCTATTGCAATAAGTCTAATGTTACAACTAATCGCATTACATTTATCGTTCATGTAGATGGATCGCCGTTGATCAAATCATCAAAGCAAAGTATGTGGCCTTGTTTTGCATCAATTGTAGAATTGCCTCCACCAATACGTGACTATCAAAAGAATATTGTTTTACTATCACTATGGACATCAAGAGTTAAACCTGATCCAGATGTATTCTTGCACGAAACTATTGAAGAACTTAAATTACTCATTAATAATGGAACATCAATATTCATCAATGGACAAGAATACGTAATTTCTTTTGGAACGCAATATTTTATATCTGATCTTCCTGCCAAAGCTTTATTTTGTAAAACTATCAATTTCAATGGTTATTCGGCCTGCACCGAATGTCACAGCACAGGTATGTTTAGTGATTTTACAAACTATTTGTATGGTACGATTTAAACTATACTAGGCTTTTGAAATATTTTTTGAAAAAAAGTATGAACGGGTCGAAATCATATTACATCAGCTTAGATGCGCTTTTACGTCTATAGTCTTATGAGTGAAGACTAAGTTCAATTAATACATTTAACACATGAGAATAGGTCACGTAGATTTCGTCACACCAGGTGACTGGTAACTTTTATAGGTATACTATACAATGTGCAAATCAGAACATCTAAATTACATTTACATTGTCTAATAACTTTGACGGTGTATTTCATTTTGTATCACGTAGCGTTACAAACGTGAATCAATCATACAAATATGATGAGTATATAATTTGTTCTGAATAGCTTCATAAGATAGGAAAATCATTTGAAGAACAGATCAGTTGACCTATGAGAGAAAAAATAAAGTAATCAGTCATCTAATCATCATCATACTGTTATGTATTTATATTGTTTTCATATAACTTTATTTCAAATGACATAATAAATTTTTTCGCATAATGAATGCAAACAAGTTATTTGTCATCAACAAAATAACATTATGTAATCGATGAAATCGGAATGAGTGCGTGACATCATCGTCAGAAAGCTTTTCTAATTCTAAAATAAGACCAACTACATGATAAAATCATTATTAAGTAGACTATGTCAAAAATGACAATAAACTCCTTTCTGTGAACGGAGATAATGATGTATATAGAAAATCGATACGAATTTCTTGTCTAATTTTGCCCAAAACAAATTATGACATCAAATGGATGAACAAAGTATTACCAAGAAAGAAAACATAGAAAAATAAATAAAAATATGCCCCCGAGTTCGATTTGAGGTATATTTCTTTTTCTCTTAAATGTTTGATAATAATTAACATAGTATCATTTACCTGTTTATAACTTTCTTACGGCACTTATATAAAGGATCGAAACGATAGACAATGTATTAAATAAATGATGGAACCTTGAACACTATTACTTACGATGATAAAAACTCAGTGATGAAGGACTAGGACAGTCTATTTTTGACGTAGATGTGAGTTATATTAGTGTCTGTCACAACTCTATTATACATTATGTACAGTTGAATGAGCGTGTACGAACTTAGTAATCTAGATATTCAAAAATATTTAAAATTTTTCTTATAGGCGAGTGGGATGCAGAGAACAAAGTTGTTATTTATCCATTTACTCAAAATAATTTAACATCTCGCACTCATGAAGAATACATCAATGCAGCAAGGGAAGCAAAGAAGAAGTCAACTCGAAAAAAAAACATTTCCGTTAACGGTATCAAAGGTATCTCGGCACTGCTACAGGTCTGTAAAATTTTAATTTGCATATCAAAATTTATAAATTAAATCATTTAAATCACACACTCCAGTCATTCAGTTCAGCCATCTAAATAATTCTGGAGAAAGTAATCGAACTCTTGTAAAAGATAAAATATCGATCGTGAATATAAATAAACGCTGAAAGTTGAAAATAACTCACCACATAGGACTTAACTACCAAAGATTTTTTTCTTTAGTTCAGAATATTTTGAAGTTCATTCACTGACTTTACTTTTCTTTCAGATATTTGAATATCCATCACAGATTATCTTTGATTATATGCATCTAGTGTGCCTTGGTCATATGCCATCTCTCATTAAACGTTGGTGTCAAAGTATCGACCGATCAACAATTCGTTCCATCGATTCTGCACTTGATCAACTTTGTTTACCACACAACGTTAATGTACCATTTTTGGATTCGATATTAAATGCCAGTCAATGGAAAGCGAAGAATAGTCGTTTATTCGTTTTGAACGTTGGTGTGCCAATTGTTACATTACATCTTCCACAGCTTTTAGCCTCACATTTTTTACTTTATTCAATGGCAGTGAAAATGCTTCATGCTCCTGAATCTATCGAAGAAATAAATTTGGCTGAAGACTTAATGAATTATTATTGCAAGACTGCTGGTTTAATACATGACTGCTCAATCGAGATATATTCACTCCATGCTCATATTCATCTTGCTCAGCAAGTTAGAAAACATGGTGGTCTTGCTCATACATCTGCGTTCGGCTTCGAGTCATGTATTCGTTTTATTAGTAAGAAGGCTCATGGTAGTAAACATCTTGGTACACAAATATCTTATTGGATTGATCTTCAAACAATCATGAATACACATCCAGTGAACCCGCCAACAGTTACAACCATCAATGTAAGTTTATTATTCATGAAAACTCGTCATTAATACTGTATATTTTAGGAAATTAAATGGTTGGATAATCGTCTTGATCCGTATCGTACAATGCTTGATCAACAAATTGTATTAAATGCAGCCAATCTTAATTCATGTAACTTTTATCTGCGATTAAAAAGTCTCTTTGTCATATATCATACTACGATTTACAGCCAACCATTCAAATGTAAAAGTTATATCATTTCATATATTGATTCAATTAGCAAATTGGTACATTATGGAAACATTATACTCTTTATGAAAGAAGGCTCACGTTTGTTTGCCTTTGTGCAAAAGTATACGTTAAATTCAACATTGATTACAGATTATTTAGATATTCCATCATCATTACATTCTCAAGCGAATAAATTATTTCCAATATTACGATTAACCAGCACATTTGTTCTGATTCCTGTCGATTCCATAAGACATAAATGTGTAAATATTCCTTTTAAGGATTACTGTTGTCTATCAGAAGTACGTATCGATTACGAACATGACTAATAATACATTTCTACGAGCACATAGGTGAGTAAGATTTCTATTTTAACCTTCTTTGTTTTATGTAGATTTCGAAACTAAAAAAATATTAATCTGAACAACAAATATATTGCTTTCCTATTAGAGTAAAATACACGTTTTGAACTTTGTCGAATCAGAATTATAATGTTGATAGAATAAAAAGTAAGCGGCATGATGAAAACCAATATTCAATTGTAGAGATACATAAAAATGTACAATTGTACATCAAATGTAAGACAATTACACAATTACATGACAACTTGTAATTGGATTATGATTACATATGTCTGTACCGATATTCATGTTTATCTATTAATTTGTATACAATATATAGAAACTCTTTCATACGAACGTTCATTGATAACTTCCATTCATACTCTTTGAAACGCATGGACTCATTTATCGACCACAATATTCTTCATGAAATTTAGACTCAACTCGTTTCTAATATCGATTAATTACCTTTATTTCATCTTTTCTAGATTAATTATTGTATATAGATGTGTACTGAAAATACTTACGCGAAACATTATTTGAATCGAAGAGCAAATACAGAAAATTTGATATATTGTCTTATCTTATTTCCATCGGATAATTCGATTGCAGTTGTTAAAGCAAAACAATGTTGTCCTGCGGAACATGATGGTTTTGTATTTGTTCAAAGTGGCAAGAAAAAGTTTACAGGAGTTATTTTGGAAGAAGGTAAAATAAATACATTTTATAGGATAATATTTTTGTAAGCATGTTCAAGTTAATGATCGATGTACTACTTTCATATTCATTATGAACATAAACTATATATAGTTACTTACTGTGTATCTTCATACTCATGTTTGTATGTTCTCATATAATTTTTCTTTTCATACTTGAAAAATGCACTAAATTGCATATAAACATTTTTAAGTAATTAAATTGTTTTGTTATAACAGCCTTTGCATCTGTACGCTTCAACATGATAGAAAAAAATAATACATGTAACTTAAATTAACTGTTATTATTATTTTTATCTATTTTGTAGGATCATTATCACAATGTAGTGCAGCTGCTGATAGATTAACCAAAAAGACGGTCAATCCAGAAATTGAGAGCGATTATGAACGAAATAACAATATGAATCAATTGAAACAACCTCGTAAGAAATTTTTCTTTTCTATTTTTATTAAGTTGGTTTATTGTAGCAACTACAGCAACACTTACTTCGTTGAAAAGTATTCCATTTACAGGTAACTTTGTTGAAATAAAATGTATCATAATTTAATATGATTATTTTATAGAGAAAAACTCTAATGGTCAACCACGTTTAGCATCTGTAATCATGATGTCGACTGATAATTCAGGTATACTGTTATTTTTCAATCTTATAAGAAATAATGTGTTGCTGTTTATATTTAGCAAATAATGTTCGCTCTGATCAATCAATCAACAACTCGTGTAAGTTACTTTTAACCGATGTTGTTCTGAAATAAATTGTAATACTATTTAGCCTTAAAAGAAAATGAAGATGTTCTTCTTGAGTTGCCAAAAGTCGCATGTACAACTACTATGCCAACATCAAACAATCTAAACAAGCCAACCAATACCCACCACCCGAAAAAGTCGATTTTGAAAAATAAACGATTTAAACAATCTAACGGTGAATTATCATCAACTGTATTATTTCAAAATATGGACAACACACTTGATGACTCAGATACCAGTGACGATGAACATGCGGCCGACGATGAACATCATACTTGTACAAATCAATCATCAGATCAAGTGCCTACATTCAATGGTCATCTTGTAACAAGTAGTAAAAAGTCAAATAAGCGATCATGTGTAACATCGTCTTCGGAAATTCAACAACTATTGTCTTTAACACAGAAATTAGAGACTCAATATTTGAAGCCAATGTTGGTTCGACAAGATCGTCTCGAAACAATGATGCGTAATTCGTTTGCCAACCAAAAGAAAATTCAAAACATCTTAAGAAAACAAAAAGTAATTTATGAGTTGTTATTTGTTAATCGTACTTTCGGTTATTATTTTAGATGAATATTTTATTAGTCGATGCCGATGCGAATGAAGAATCTGTCGTGAATGAAAGTTTTTAATTAATCTTGGTATGACTATTGCTTCTATACATAAAATAAAATTTTTTGAAATTTTTTTTCATAGGAACACAAACTACCAAATGGTTCTACTATTGATCTGTTACAAAGAAAAGGTGTCAAAGAACATGCCAATCTTTATGTCACATCTTTAATGGATACACTATTCGATGATCCTGAAGAATTAGTTAGCATAGAAGCAAAAGATCTTCCCAACGATTATCGATATAATTTGATCAAAGGTTTACAAATATTCAATAACCTTAACTTATTATTATTATGACAACTTTATTTTAGAAGCGGTTCGGAACAAATTTCGTTTGAGTAAAGACGAACATGAAACAATGTGGGTGTGGTTACATACAGTCATTCTGGCTAAACGACGCACAATCGATGCAAAACTGAAGAAAACTCGACCATTAAATCAACAAATTAACAATTAGTTCTTATCTATGTTATATCATGTTTTAGATTTAATACAGAATCACTTACATAAATATTTTAAAGGCGTGTTGTATTATATTGCGTTTCATTGATAAACTAATGAATATATATTGTGATGAACTTTTGTAATATCATTTTTCTTTATACGTTTTTCCATGTGAATATTTACTTAAATGTTGTTTATTTAGTATTTTCATGTGTATGATATCGTTTTGATTAATTTAATCATAATAAACATGTGAAATGATTAACTATAATTTCTAAATGACTATTTTGAATTATGGCACTACCTGATTTAGAATTATGAATGGGAAAGTCAACTGTGACGTTGTTACGGCGCAACTGTGACATTTCAACCATAATTTTGCATAGATGCGTTTTTTCCATCGAAGTTACGCGCAAGTGTGTCGCAATTTTTCGCAATTACGGGTCACAGTGCGATCGCAGTTACGCCGTAACTGCGCCGCATTTTGATCGCAATGAAACATATGGGCACATATTCATCTGACTAGCTTAAATAAACATTTTTCTGAATTAACCTTTAGTATTGTGTATACAAAAAAACAAATAAAGTACAATTTAGTATTGTTTTTCTTCTTCTTGCTAGCCATTGGCTAACAAATAAACAAAGTACTCTTTTATTTTACAGAGTACCATCAGCGTATTTTGTTTTTCCGAGCAAAGTGCAAAACACGGTTCTTTTTCAAAATCGTAAGTATCACGGGTACTTTGCTTTTGTTTGTGGTACTTAATATTAAAAACACTGATGTAGCTTATCTCGACCATAAATAAAATATTTACATGAGAGGAAATAATTGGTTACTATTGCCAATGCAGTCAAGAATAGATGGCGTTCTGCACTAGTTCAGGTTAAGTAAGATATATATCTAAGATTCACTATTTTAATTTAAGTTCAACTTCTGCTATTTGTATATTCTTATTAGAACTCATTCAAAGACATATAATTGATTCATGCAATATGCAGAGTTCAAGTATAAAAAGAAAATTTATGTATTTACTTTCTAAAAATGTCACAGCGAATTATAAAATTTTCTGAGTATGCGTATCAATACACCGATAATAAAAAAATGAGCAATTATCAAAAAAAAATGAGATCACTAAGAAAGACAAGGACACACACAGCTAAACATATAGCTTCAATGTGCAGATTTCAGATACAACAACTATAAAAATAAAGTTTAAAAATTGAAGCTCATTGATTGTGATTCACTTAATATGTTTTATAAATCGAGCAATACGTCGTTGATTTTCGAGTAATTGTTCTGATTTATTTGATGATATCGTATTTCGATTTCGGCGTTGTTGTTGTTGTTGTTGTTGTTGTTGTTGATAATGAATAGGTGGAAGTGCTTTGTAACGATATGAGAGATTTTGTGATGAAGGCATTGATCTAGCTATTAAATCGGCCGCATCATTTGGAATACTACTATTATCATGACTTGCTGGTTCAGAGTGAATGGAAGTAATTTTATTACGTCGATAATTTTGAGAATAAGAAAGTGGTGCAGGCACACGTTTTTCAAGTTCTTCAAAGGCTACTGGAGGAGAATGAAGTGATCGAGATACTGCTCCATTTAGGACACCTATTTAAAAGAAGACTTAGTTTAATAAAAAATGATATATATATATATGTGTGTGTGTATCGTCTAAACTGTTTTTTTTTGTTGCAAGTAATTGTTGACGTGCATCAATAAGAGCATCTTTTAATTGTTCACGTTCTGTGCACTCTTTATGAACTGTTTCTTGTAAAATTAGCATCTAAATAGAAAACAAAAAGTCAAATTTCTGATATATCTCATCAATTTGACGTGCATTTTGTAAAATCATTCAAAGAAAAAACAACTAGAACGAGAATTTAAATTCATTTTTGTACTTAGTTGATATCTGTTCCTTGAAAGAGATTCATTGATCATTCAGAAGTTGAAAATAACGAGTTCTTAGAACACCTAGAGCGGGATTTTATGTGGTAGTGTTTTAGCTACATCATTTTTAAATGTACGGATTACTTAAAAGATCAGAGAATTCGAGAAAAAGCAAGACAAATTTTAAAAATCGATGTTTCTACATTGACTTTATATATGTCGATGTTTATAACTTCTCTATCGAAATTCTGCGTCTGTGTTTCGAATTCCAGCTCAAGTCCTGTTGATTCTTCATTAGTTTGATAATATATATATTGTTGATATGGCTACATCGTCAGAGAGTAAAATCTGATGAGATTCGCTCTCCTCAAAATATCAATTTGTTGTGAGAAAAGCAGAAGAATCACTCGATCTTTAGACAATCAATATGTACAAAAAATGCATATGATGACGATATTTAAATAATACTCTACTACTTATAATACTTGTCTATAAGCGAAATTTTATTTGAAAAACTCATTGTTGATGTTTAAATGAACAATTGCCATTGAAATCGAAACTTCCTATCTATTGGACAGAACTTGATATGGGCAAGATGTGAATTTACGTTCTTATAAACTTCTAATAATGTCATTGAATCATCCTTTTAAGTTAATGGTGAGTTTCATCGGTATCGAATTTGAATCTTCCTTCGTTATTAAAACATGTGATTTAATGCAAAACTAAACTCATTAGAATGATATTCGAGAATTAATGAAAAGTTTATTCTAATAGACGGAAACAAAATAGTTGATCTATGTGAATACAGATCTAGATCTAATCATGTTTGGTTCATAAAAAACGTTTGGTTTTAACGAGTGACTATATATAATAACTCTGATAATTTATCAATAGCTAACATTTGAACAAACAGTTTCTCTAGAGAAATTTTAAAACATGAATTAATACTAGAATAAAAGCATAAATATACTTCTTCTCGTATTTGTTCTAAACATTTTTGTAATTCATTAATAGTTGATTGTGCTTGAAATAAGCTTGTTTCTTTCGTTAACAAATCTTCTTTTAACTTCAAATGGTCTACTCGATCACTATTCATTGACTCTTGTTTATCTAAACGGAAAAAATTGGGATCAATTGCATGATAAGATGTTTTGTACTTACTAATCTGTTCATGTAATTCTTTAAGAACATTTCTTAATTTATCTAATTCGTTTTTCAAATCGTGTTTATCTTTTTCAAGTCGCTCAATTTGTTTTGTATAATATGATCGTTGTTCAATTGTTACTTTTTCTGTTGAGAGCAATTCCTGACGAAGTTGTTCTGTTGAATGATCAGAATCATGTTCATATTTACGTAGAAGACCCATATATTTTTGTTTTTCAATATTCAGTTCCTAAAAGATAGTTATATTAATTCTTTTTAAATGTATCTTATCACGCTTACAGTGAGAAAACTTTCTGTTAGACGTTGTTCAAGTTCATGCATTTGTATTCGATGTTGTTCTCGTTCGCGATTTAATTCAGTTTGAAGATGATCAGGCCATTTTTCTGCATCATGTAATTTAATTGAATAACTATCATGAAGTTTCTTTATTTGTATATCATGTGTAATTTCAAGTGTTTCTCGTTGTTTCCTTAGCTCGGTGTTATCATCATGTAAACGTTCGAGCTTAGCACGAGTCGTTTTTGATTCTACTGTATTAAGAAAATAATGAAGATAATATTAACGAATAAATTTTATTTCATACAAATGTCTTTTTCTTGTAGATTAGCAAGCTCCTGATAAACTTCATCAAGATCGGTATATTTTCGTAATAGTTTTTCATATTCATCACGTGTACGGTCAAGAACAGCTTGACGTGATCGAGACATTTCATCGATTTTTCGTCGAGTATTTAATTCGTTTGTTTCGAATTCAGTTTTCATTCTATTCAATTGGTCATAATCATTGGTTAGGTCAAGAAATTTTGATCGAATATTTTCTAGTTCGTCATCAGCTTCTACAGTAAGAAAACAAAAAGAAAATCAAGAAATTTAGATCAATAATTATCATTGCTTTACTTAATCGAAGTTCTTTTTCATTGGAAAGTTGTTGTCGATATTGATCAACGATTAGATCATTATTAGTTTTTGTTTGATCTTTTTCAGATAGTTGTGTTTCTAATTGTTGAGAATATTGTTGGATTTGTTTCAAATCATTTTTTAATTCGAATTTAGTTTGTTCGAGTTGTGATATTTGTTCACGTAAAGATGATAATTCAGTTTGTTGAATTATGATTTCTTTTTGGGCTGCTTCTAAATCATTTTGTGTTCTAGATTTAAAACAAATGTGTAAATACATAATTAAAATTATGTGAGGAAAAATATCTCTACATAGTCTGAAATACATTTGAATCAACTTGAGATTTTTGATATTTTATTTGAAGATCTCGAAAAGATTGATTTGTTTCGCTAGAAATAAAGTAAATGATATAATCGACAAGATGGTTTATTTTAGATCGTCTTATAAAGTACAATCGAAACTGTCGTTAAAGAATGAGTAATGTTCTTTTGCTTCAGAAAATATATATTGTTTTACATAGAAAAACAAAAAAGAACGTTTTTCTTTTCATACTTCAGTTGTTTTTGATACTGTTCGATTTCTGTTTGATAATTACACATTTGTTTAGTGTTCTTATCCATTGTTCTTCGAATTTCTATGTAATTGATAGTTTCAGAAATAAAAAATAAATAAATCAAATTGACCTGGTTTATTACCTTTTTGCAATGAATTATCAACTGTATGTAGGTATGTTTTCCAATTTTGAATATCATTGATATAGAGATCTTGTGAAATAGAGTATTCTTTTCGAATATTTTGTATTTCATGACATATAAGTCGTAGATTTGATGCATATTCGGAAAAACGCCTCCTTTTGAAAGAAAACAAGTCAAATAAAAATGTTTTTCGAAAGAATAGACAACAAGCCTTCAGTAACTTAAAAATTATCAGATCAGGAACTTATCGATCTCGAATTAACTCACTTAACTGAAAAGACATTAGAAAACCAATATCATGAAGAGTTTTCTGGGCGTTATTAAAAATATTTTCCACAACTATTCATCCGATCGAGAAAAATTTTTGAACAAGATAACTTACGTTTGAGTCATTTTAAAATGTTGCATTTTCAGTTAACAGTACTCATTATACAGAAAACTTCTAATTGTAATACACGCTGAATAGAAAGAAAAATGCAAACTCGTTGGATATAGACAGTTTATTTTAGTTATTTGTTTTCTTCTCGTTTTGAATTCGTGGAAATTTTCCTGAAAATCATAGAAAAACTTCTTTTAAGCCTATTACATCATGGTTGCCAATCGTGGAAAATCGACTATGAACATTTTATTGTGTTTTCAAATGTTTTCTAAATTCTAAGTTTGGTTTTGCAAATCTTTCATCAAAAACTCTAGATCGCCATTGAAACTAAACAAAGACTTTCATTGACTGGATTTAGATCTTATCCTCGCAGATAACGTCAAGAATATTATTTTACATACTTCGTTTCTTGATGAGCACTTTCTGATTGTTCTAGTTGATCTTGTATTAACTGAAGTTTTCTTGTCATTTCATTGAGTCTACCAAGAAGAAAACAGAAAATTTATTTTCTTGAAACCAACACTAGATAATCAATCTACTTGTGAGTATTAATCACAATCGTTGATTCAAGATCAGATATACGTGTTCGTTCATTTTGTAATGTTTGTTCTAAAGCGCTTTCTCGTGAATTCATGTCAGCGTAATAAGTTAAATCAGCTTCAAGTTTTTGACATTTCGCTTCAAGTGCTTTTATTTCATTATGAATCAAATAAGAAACGCCACAAAATTGACAGACTGTATCTTGTCGAGACATGTTTGTTATATCAACAGGTAGAGGATATTGTGGTGAATAACGTTCAAAATGATCTTGTTTTTGCATGTCTACAAGCACGAAAAATGGCATAAAACGAAAGAAAGTCTCAATTTAGAATATTTCTAATCATAATATCGATCGATTTATTCTTTTTTTCTCTTTTAAAACAACAAAAATTTTCATTAATACATAGAACAGACAAAAACAAATAATTAGGACCAATATGATACAGATTGCGGAGGTTTCATATTGCGAGTTGTTGGTGGACATTGTGAAAGTGTTTTTCTCATTGAATCACCTTGGCCTTTGCGTAAATTTTCAACACCATCATACTTAACTTTTGGTGGAGCTCTAGCCGATTGTTGTAATTTACCATATTGTTGAAAAAGATCATTAACATGATGACCTTGACCCATATCATAATTAAAAAGAGCTTGATTACCTTTGACGTGTGGTTCTGGCGTTGGTGTATAGCGGTCAATATCATGTTGAAGTAATTGAGAATCACCAAGTCCTTTTTGAAGATTTATTTCAGCAGCAATACCTTTCACATGTGGTATTGGCCTGGGTGTGGCTGAAGTATGACCATAACTATTCATTATTGGACCCATTTGACCTTCTTGATGTGTATAGAAAAGGTTTGTCGCTAGCTATTGAAAACAAAATCAGTTTGAAACTTTCTATTGCAATTTTTCTTAGTCGTATAAATTTTACCTCGCCTTGAGTATGAGGTACCGAATGTATTGGTAAAGATAATTTTCCATAACTTTCAAATAATGTTTTCATTTCTGTATTATGATTTTTTTCATAATTAGCGCGCCCTTCTTTTTTAACTCGCATACCATAAAGTAGATCAGGTGGTTGAATATTGCCATGAAGAAGATTTGGTGTTGAACAACGACTTTTTGTATAATTTCGTAAGGCATCAGGCCCTAAAACCTTCGGTTGAGGTAAATTTGATTCTTGTTCTATTGGTAATGGTGTTGCTGATGTTGTTGACATTCTGTTGCCTTCAATAGCCCAGTCACCAATATTTAAACTTCCACGATTCTTAACATAATTTTTCACACCTTCAGGATTAACACGATAGGGTGTAGCTTCTTCGAAATTTGGCATTGTTGATGAGAATGTTGTCGCATGTGATGTAGGAATCCAATTAGCTGATTGTGAAGATAAATTTCTAGTCATTGTTTACAATAAATAAAAGTGAAATCGTTTAAGTAAGTATTCCTTTTTCTTTTTAATAAAATTTACTAAGGCGTGAGGTGTATGCCAGTTGCTAAGCAACGTCCAATACATTGAATTTTTATTTGCTAAATTTTTCTTGTTAAATATTTTAATGGTATTATGAATAATTATTATTGCGCCATCCAAAAAAGAATTCTTGATTCTTGATAATAAATTAAAATATACCTATCGCTCGCTATGACTCTTTTTCCTATTGGCTACTATTGAGTTCCATAACGGATTTTGCCAGCTTAGTCAGTCAGCTTCTGCTACACACAAAGAGATTCATTACTAATCTAATTAAGATAACTTTTGTATTAATTTTCCTATTGAACTTCTTAATTGATCAATATGTACTAAGAGTAGTTTCGTCGTCTTTTTACGAATTGATTTAGATATAATCCAACAAAAAATTCTGATTTGTCTATTTACATGTGAACTCTGACATTGTTCGTAAAAAATACATGGATTGAAAATTCAAACGAACCTATTTTCTGTTTGTGATTCAATTTGTTTTGGTATGTAGCTACTTTGTTAGCTTGTGAGTGGAATTTTTCTATACGCCCTTTAATTCTATTGTTTTTGCTTGTACACTTCTATTTTTTTTTCTCTTGTAGAAAAACACTATTGTTTTATTATAATACAAGGATAAGAGCGCCATTTTTTATTATTATCTAATATATAGTTCATCGTACAGATTGAATATCGATTTCTTTCTTTATTCTTTGTACATCGATGTATATCGAGTTCTATCACGATCGATCGTTTATCAGTCTTAAAAAAATTGATTACGACATAAAAGCGGACATAACAAAGTCGAATAATGGATAGATTTTTTTTTCTTTCTGTATCTATTCTTATTGTTTTCATCTATGTTATATATATATAGATATAGATCGACTAATGCTAGTTAATACTAAAAACATCGGCATGTCTCTCAGCAAACAAGAAATCAGAAGCGAGAAGGCACGAGAAAGAAGAGGTAAGAGAATACTTCGTCCGCCGTGATAAGAAGTTAGTATGTTTCATAAGAATCGTATTCTTATTCTTTGTTACTCTATGATTCTGATCAAGGCAGTTTCGAGAAAATGAAATTACAAAAGCGATTGAAATGATTTGTTTTTCAGATAATTTCTTTGCAATCGAACATGGAATCTCAGAATTATGATGTTGATTCAACAACAAATGATTGGAATAAAAGTTCATCCAATGATCATTCAATAAGACATGATCCAAATGAAATGCCAACCGTTAATTCAACAAACCCTAACTATCATCCAGCATCAACGACAAATAATCATAGTTGGGAAAAAAATAGCTCAACCATTGAAACAAATGTCGACAAGGCTAAAGAAGTCTTGAAAAAAGGTCCGCAACGTGCAGAAGATATAATTACAAAATCAAAAAGAGTTTTTCTACAAAACTGTAAGTTAAATTAATCACTACTGATTCTAAGAGACTAATAATAGACCTTTTAATCTATATATAAGATACATTCGAATCGAAAGAGAATTAGACTATGTCGAACGACAATGACCTTAACGTTATCTATACTGTTGATAAATATCGATATGAATAGTTTATGCCAGCTTTGGAAAATATATTGCAATCGAAAGAAATGTATTAGTACACATACACACGGTTTTCTTCCGGTTAACCACAAAATTCTAAATGGTAAATATGTCTGTAGACAAGTAAATGTATGTTATTCGTTCTGATTTCCGTGTGATTACTTCTTCATTACTATATGTTATTGCTCAGAGACACTAGAATGAATGGCAGAAACCAAAAGAAAAATATGTGATAAAGACAAATAGAAATAAGTGGAGGAAACGACATATGTAAGCAAAAAATATATCCAGAAAATCAGTCTATTAATGTTTTTATTTTCTTTGATCGAGAGAGGGAGAGAGAGAGAGAAAAGAGGAAAAGATAACAGAACGGATAAAAACTGAGAAGATCATATTGACGTACTTTCCTTTTTTTATTCCATAATGAAGACCAAATCTATTTTTTCTTACTGAATTCTAGGGGAACAAACTCGACATTCAATTATTCATTTACAAAAAAGAGTTAAAGAAATGCTACCAAAACAAGGTATAAAATAGTTTAATAAATAGATTTTGGTTCTTTTCATTAGTATTAAAATTCATTGCAGCTACTAATCTTATCTATTGGAAAAATCCAGTTGAATCTGGTGTTATATTTGGTCTTTTATTATCTGTAATTATAACATTCATGTTTTTATCTTCGTTGGCTGCAATATCTTTCTGGTTGCTTGCATTTCTTGTTATTGTTGGTCTTTATAAATTATATAATTATGTTATGGTTACATTTGTTGGTGGAATTCGTGATGATGTTTTTGAGTGAGAAAATAAATTAGACAACTAATTTTGAACTATTATTTTTATCGATGTAAATTTAGTTCAATGTTTTCACCTAATATCCATATATCTGATAGACAAGCGCAAGCATTGGCTGATTACGTTTGTCAAAATGGAACAAGTGTATTACGACAAGCACGTAGTCTTTTCTTATGGAATAATTTAACAAATTCAATAATTGTAAATAAATAAATAAAATATAATTATTAGTTTTATTTCATGTTAAAATTTATAACAAAAAACTATTTCTATTTTTAAGTTTGGTCTTCTACTCTTCATCTTCTTCTATATTGGTTTATCAATGAATGCACTTACATTTGCACTTGTTGGTTTGATCTTTTTGTTTACTGTACCAAAAGTTTATCAAGTTTATCAAGTAAGAATTTGTTTATTCGTTTTGAATGATAATCTTTAAATTATTTGTTTACTTTTTTTCAGATACCAATTGATAATGTTGCTAAACAAGTTCTTAATCAAATTAATCAACTATTAGCACAGTTAGTATAAATTAACAAAGATTTTATTTCATATTATCTTTGCATTTTTCAGAGTAACAACAAAATTACCATCGAAACAAAAGAAAGCATAAATTAAACGAATATGACAAAACATTTCATTTAGGTTCAATAAAAAAAATACTTCATTCTCTACTCTACTCTCCTAGTCTATTATTTTGTTGATTTCGTTTGGCATGGAATGCACTTTTCTTTGACTCTTGTTTCCTACATTTTATATTCTCTATGTTGTATCTGCTAGTTTATTTCTATATTGTCAACTCTAGAACAAAAAGAAAATATAAACATTGTGCGATGCATTTTTATCCTAGAACATCGTCTTTTATATATACATTTGTTTCTATTAGAAAAATAGCAATTTGGATATTTTTTTTTCTTGATTCTTTATTTTAACAACAAATAGTTTTTACATATAAATATCCCGGAATGAACTAAACGTTAAGTTTTATCTATCATCAATATAAGAAAAACTATGAATGAGACCAAATTTTAATAATCTTTGTCAATGGCTATTTAAGTGAAGTTTTACTTTATAATAATAATAATAATAATATAATTTATTATTTGATGATGAGTGCATGATATAGATGATAACACAGTGGAAGAAATGAAATTCTTCTACTATGTATGACTCAATGAATCGAACTAATTTGTGTTGCAATGATAGAGTACTCATTAATATTGATATTCATAAGAAAATAGTTAAGTAAATGCAGTTTAGAACCAACATTATCAAACTCGATCTAGAAATAGACTACTAACTGAAGCTTCGTAGGACTAAAAATTTAAACTTTCTTTTCAGCATTGTCGATTAATGAAGGTATACTCAGTCACATTCACTTTCACTTTCATGGAAGAAAATTTATGATCTATAACACTTAATCTTCTTATTAAAATCAATAGTTTTAGTCAAAAAAAAAACAACATATTCAAGATTTCCTTGTGACTCAAAAATTTAAAGTCTTCAAATGCCAAGAAATACGCAATCTGATTCATTAAAACAACACAAAACTTTCAATCCTTTTTTATTGTCTAATTATCTATGAACTAGCATCTTTAATAATTCTATCGAATCAAATTCTAATGATACGTTAAATCTAACATCATCAATTGCATTAAATGACTTTGTTGCTTTCTCAAATATCAAAGAATTCCGTCAAATGGCTTTTATTTCGCTATGCAAGCAATATCACTATTGAATTTCAATTAAACTTCTTTGGATATATGTTATAGAATTTAAAAATCAATCAAAATTCATAAAATAATTTAAATCGTTTTTTGTACAATCAGTCTTTTAGTAGTGTGAAAATTTTCAAAATAACCTTTTAAAAGATATTTCATGTTCTCTGATCAAAAAGATTTGTTTATTTTTAATGGGTTGCATACTATATTATTATCTTGAATACCAAGAATAGCTAACAAAAAAAACAACATATGCTAACAATTCTATGCTATAAAAAGGTCAAAACTTTTCTTATGGCGATGATAATCAAGATCAACTTCTGCAAATTTGATATTATTTTTAAAATTATGATAATGAAAGAAATTAAATCGATAGTCGTCGATTGTTTTAATCTTTATTAAATTAACATATTATTTAGAATTTAATGTTAATGTTGATAATCATTGGAATACAAATAGATAAAAATTCTGTGCTATTGTTAGTAAACCTATTTAAAACTTTAAACAAATTAAAATTCATAAACAAGTAAATGAATCAATAATTTCTAGAGATAGTAGGTTGTATTATGCAGAATAAAGAATAAATAATGCCAAGATGCGTTATTACGAAAACGTATATTTATGGATTTTCTTCGACTATCTCGTTCTCCCTCTTTCTTTCTTTCTTTTTCTTTATAGTATCGCATGTCTATTCTTTTATGTATACACTCTAGAAAGTCGCATGGATATTTTGTAGCTACATTTCAGATTGCAATTTATTTTTCGACTCTATTTTATTCTTAGAAGAATGAATTTTTCGACAATGATTCTTTTCATAAATCTTATCTAATGTTTACTTTTTACCTCTCTAACGTAGTACATTACTGTTAACCTTATTAATTTCTTATATTTAGTATCTAATTTCGAGATCGAAATCTATTGTGTAGAGTTTACTCGTTTACCTAAATTATGTTCGGTTTTCAAACTCTTTCATGTCTTGGTAATATACCAGGTAAGTAAAATCAAATTACTTTTCGTTTTGAAAATGGTCTGATTTTTCTTTCTAAAGGTCTTCAATCATCAACTAGTACAATTTACGGTGTCTACACTAAAGCTAAGAATAAAAGTCTTTTTATTCGATTTCCATGTAATTTAGTTGAAACCATTGCTGATAAATCAAGTAAAATCGTATATAATTTTGCTAATTCTCTTGTTGAACCATTACGAAGACCTGGTAGGTCATGATTAAAATATTAGTTTTCATTAGTATTTATTTGAATCATCTGTTTAGTAAATGCAATTGATGATTTTACTGCTGAAAAAATTCGTCAGATTGAATCTAAATATCCTGTTATGAAGACGCGTAGTGAGGAAGTGATGGTTGCATTGAGTAAGAAAGCTGAGCCTGCTCGCCATGTACTGAACTGTGTCAAACAAAAGACGACGTCAACTATTCAAGATGGCAAACAAATGGTATATTTTTCGTTGAAATTACTTGTTAATTTAATTTTTCTAACTCATCATAGGTTGCTATTGTGGCCAGTGTAACAGTAAATAAAGTAACTAACGTAGCCGACGCTGTGTATACATTTTGTGAAAATCATGTACCAGGAAGTAAGAAATATTTTTACCAATAAAAACTAATTCAAGACTTGCATATTTTTGCATTCAAAATCAGAAACAACTCATATTCCTCGTGATGATTTCTGCCATCGAACAACACTCTTATGGAATCGTCTTACGTCAAGTTTTGATTTGAAGATTGATTATGTAATGCAATCAATATTATTCTTCTTAATATGCTATCAAAATCTCATCGTATCTTTATTATTAAAAACTAAACAAAAGCACGATAATTTTATTAATAATATCAAGCAAAGACCAGTTTTATTTGTATTATTTAAGCGATTGTTTATTTTTACTGGCGTTATTCTTGACTATGTGATTGAACGTATTGAAACGCATGATAAAAGAGAAACTAAAGAACAATCTCAACTGATTCAACAACAACAACAAAAACAATTCCTTTGTCGGTAAATATAAAATGATAGTATGAATTTAAAAAGGTATTTATCTATTGATATTTTTCTTATAGGCAAACATTAAAACCTAATGAATTTCTTTCTCCACGTCAACCGGTTGGTATTTCAAAACAAGATTCAGTTACAAATCGTAGTAAAAGTGAAGAACTGGAAGTGAATGTAGAAGAAAAAATTAGTCCAACTTTAAATTTCAATAATATTCATCAACCGAAATCACCATCTATTGAATCTGCTCCAAATGATAATACTGATAAATTACATGATCGACTGGAACCAATTGATATTGGATTTCTTTTTTCTAAATTACCTTTTGATAATATACCATGCAGAGAAGATGAAGAATCTTCAAACGACGACGATGAAATAATTCGTACACTATTCGAATAGTGTTGCATTAGAAAGTCATTTTTATGCAAATGATGAACACAACTTCAATGAATGAACAATTCATTTGTTTAATCTTTTCCTCTAGACACACTAAAAGTCGTTTGTTTTCTATCTTTTTATCGTTATTCCGTCTGTTATTTTTTAGATCTATTTCTTTGTTCATTTTGTTCTATATTTATGATCGACGTTCTATGATCGATCTATAGTTAGTGATTGATAAGCAATCTCATTTGGAATCAATGGTATTCAAGGCTTTCTTTTGTTGAAAAGAATAAAACAACAAGAAATAAAGTAAAGAGAACAGATTTTGTTTTATTCAAAAATTGAAATTCATAGTGCGATCATTGAGGTAATGAAACGAGAATTTCAGATTGATGCTATAAATGAAATCGATTGAGTCTATCTATCTAACGGTATTTCTTTTTCAGAGTGAATATCTAATTTATTGTCATAATTTTGATATTTGATTTTTCTGAGATGAATAATTCGAGTAGTAAATATTCTGAATTATTATGTGTTGGCTCTATATACATATTGAATTAAACTAAATTTACAGCTTAATCTTAGCTGTTTCATTAACAGCAGAAGAATTTTGAAATCCGCTGGTGTTTACTTTTTATGAGGACCTTCCAATGGTTCTTCACAGAACTGATATTGTAACAAGTACTAAAAAGGTACCCAAAAAGATTCATGCTAGCTTTCTTAAATTACACAGGTCATCGACAAAAAATAGTTGGTTTAACAAAAGATGTATTTTCTTTTAGAACTTAGAAACCCGTAAAAAAAATGTTATGATTGTGTCTTCAATAATATGTGTATTGTCCTGATTCAACAAGCTTGAGTTAGAAAAAGTTTTAAAACAAAGCAAAATTTGCTTCGGAAATATCATTGAAGAGATTACATCATTCCCCGATAGATCTATATATATATATATATATATATATATATTAAATCGTCTTGTAAAAAAAATCGAATTTCAATGCATTTTCCCCTTACAAAAGTTGAGCTTCGAATTGTTTCATCTAGATTGTCACATCGAGAATCATTTTTCATGTTTCCTATTGTTCATACAATGAACTCATTCCAACAATGCTCAACGATTTTATTCAAAGAGAATACTTGAACTTATCGTAATGAAATAGAATGCCTGTAGGGTTAATATATTCATACATCGATACACAATAATAAAGGCACTTCGACAACAGTATGTTGTTATCTTTAGCACTACTTACATTAATAGCTTCAAGTCTATTGATAATTCCTTTGATCGAGACGAAAATCATTCATTCATTCATTCATCAAGCTTTTACTTATCGAGAGGTAAATGTGAAGTGTGTACTTTAATCCAATTGTATTTTATGAAATATTTGACTATACGTATAAGTCTGTTTTACTCGTCATTTGAGAGTAAGTGCATGTACCTTCAGATGATATATAGATAATACATTTCAAAACCTTTTTTAAATAGCAGTTTTTTTTATTCAAATAAATCCGACTCTTTTTTACGTATACTGTAACAAATTTTTAAATTTATTCTTTGTATATTTCTGATCTCTTCAAATCTAACATACTTATTATCATGACAGCATATATTCATGACACCTCTCGAGCTTAACAGAACAGTATAGGTCGAAATAAATCGATTGCAGCCTTTATATTTCACATTGTTGTATGAATCGATTTAAAATACACAATCGTGTCTAATAGATAACTCTTACTTTAAATACAAACTATACATAATATGTCAATAACTAATTCTATGTATTCATTCACAATTATACGTATATTATCAATTAAAGATCTGAATACTATCGTTAATATTAAAATTACATATGTCTATGACATTTTTTATTGTTTGCAATTTAAAAGGTAACAATTATTATTTTTAATTATATATTCTCTATTACATACACTGTTGAATACACATGAGATGCCTAGTTCGAATTCGAATATAAATGGACACCCAACTGCATGGTATCAATTCGAAAATAAGTGATAGAAATAGATTTAGTTTTAGTTTTAGTTTTAGTTTAAGATGGAGTGGGTGTGGGTGAAGGGTACATACGTATGTATTCATATGTCGCATATATCGGAAAGTTAAACTAAAACTAAATCTAGGAATAGCTTTAGTTTTAGTTTAACCTTTTCTTTTCTCCATTTATGTTCGAACTCGAATTAGACAGCTACTCTGTCAAACTGAGAATCAATTCTACCGCAAGATCCCTATAGCCTATTCGTAATAATATCTCACATAACCATACGATACATCTAACACTATAAACATCATCGAATGGTACCCTCAAAAAATTTCCCTACAAAGAATTCCTATCACGAAAATGCGACGATCTAAACTGCTCCCAATCCATTATACACTTGCTTGACCTACAAAACTTCAAAAAGCTAACAACGCCGTCATGTTCCTTGACCCCCGATTACCTTCGGTCAAACCTATCCCTACAGATATTGTTTGAGGTTAGTTTAGTTTATGCATCTGCTCCTATTGAACTTACGAACTTACGAACGAACTTACGAACGAATGAACGAACTTATGAACTTACGAACTTACGAACGAACTTACGAACGAACGAACGAACTTACGAACGAACGAACAAACTTACGAACGAACGCATTTAACTTGTTTTTCGTAATACCTTCCTTTCAGTAGAGGGAATAAGAATCTAGTTTTTCTGTTAGATTTTTAAAATGTACTCGATATATTGTGGTAAGAAAATAAAAAAATAGATGGTTAATGAGTGGATCGATTCAACATTACAAATCATATGATCATGCGCTTCTTGTGTTAGAATCTATCGTGATTAATGGGAACTTTTTTTTTTATTATATTATCATTTCATATTTTTGTGTTTGTTTCAAAGGGTCTGTTTCTTTTCTTTTTTCAGAAACAATGAAAACAAGTTGAAAAAGATTAACATATGTTTGTGAGTGAATCATTAACAAAATCGAAAATATTAATATTTTCCTAGCATCTAATTAACATACTTTCCTTTCTACAACTTCCTGTTGCTTTGCCATAGAATCTAAATTACCTGAACTTCTGACATTTCTAACATTTTTAAGTATGCAACAGAAAATTAGCATCGAAACCATACTGATACATACTAATAATTGACTCGTTTTTTTGGATGAACTTTTCTTTGACGTATAATTTGGTTGAGATATCCTTCACAAGTAAAGTTCAATCCTTCTCAATAATAAGTCTCTTATAAACTTTCATGCATTACTACGACTCATTTTTTGTAATCAAAATTTATTTCACTAATATAATCCCAATCAATCATATAGACAAGTTGATGAAAAGTACAATAGCGATGGATAGGAATACAAATCATAGTTGAAATTCTTTCTTTGATTTACTATTAGAAATTGTAATGCATCTTTTGTTTTTCTGATAAAACTTTTCTCAAAGTAAAATTCATCAGTACCAATATTACAATAGACAGGAGACTTCCAAAATTTGAAATATCTACGTCAAGCAAAGCGACTATTGATTTATTACAGCGAGCTGACATGAATATTCCATTTATTACATAAAAACGGATATATGTAAATAAAAATATGACTATTTGCGTATTTTACGAAACAGTTGTTATAGACGATGAAAACGCTTTAGTATGATATCATTTACTATTACAAAAAAAGGAAGCACAGAGTCATAAATATCAGTGTGAAGCTAGCACGACGGAGCTAGCACGATGAAACAGAGATTCAACTATAAGTCTTCTCAAAAGTATTGCCGGCCCATAAAAACCAGACCATTCGATGCAGAATTTAATTCTGGATCGGATGGTGATACTTTTATTCCCCAGCAATACTTAGAAAAAATGTTTACCTACACCTTTGTTTTCTTCTAAATAGGACAAGAAAAACCGGATAGAATTTTCTCAAAGTATTGCCAGGGAATAAAAGTATCACAACCCGGTCCAGAATTTAATTCTGCGTCGAATGGTCTGGTTTTTATNGGGAATAAAAGTATCACCATCCGATCCAGAATTAAATTCTGCATCGAATGGTCTGGTTTTTATGGGCCGGCAATACTTCTGAGAAGACTTATAGTTGAATCTCTGTTTCATCGTGCTAGCTCCGTCGTGCTAGCTTCACACTGATGTCATAAATAAGGGGTTCTGGCAACATATAAAATAATAATTCGTTTAATATATAAATAACATTAGGTGTTTGTGTTTTCTAAAAAGTTATTCTATCGAACGAAATTTTACATACCATTTGAAAGGAAAACCTATTGATGATACATCAAGTACTACAGTCAACCATTCAAATTAATGATTAATAAAACATGATACCACCTATTCCGTATTTAAAAAAGCCTTTTGCAACACTGTGCAAATTTTGATATTATAGTCATATGAATTCGTCATTTACAATCATTATCTGTGTGTTATCATTCCATAAATCAATCAATGCAATGGCACGCATAATAAAATTTTCGTATGTACTCTTATTTACGAACTTTACATACATTGATAGTTATTTGATATTTATTAATGATTCTACGTAAAAACTGAGTAGATTTCACTGTTAGAGAAAAAGAAGAGAGACCACTTGTACATAAAACGATGACTAATTTTCACTTGTACAAGTGTCAACATATTTATGCAAGTAAATAAGTCATGCATTAAAAAATAGTTTAAAATAGTGAGAAAAAAAAGAAGTTAATTCATATTTGTATATATGCTTCATTAATAATTAAAGTAAGTTCTGTATTTCAATTGACATTTATTCATTATTATTTCGTTGAATTTGATCCAAAAGAAAATCATAGAATTCACGGCGTTGATTATTTTGTTCTTCGCTACTATCATCATCAGATAATTGACGTTGATTGAACTTTTTATTCTTGTCGGTTTTTTGTACACCAGTTTTATTTCCACTACGTCTTTTGCTTGTATTAGGGCACATTTGCCGACAAGCTTTAGCTGCGTCTTTGATAGATTTTCCTTTACCAGTCTGTGGGTGTCGTTGTGTATAAATACATTCAATTTCACATTTACTTTGTTTATCAACAATATTATGACCACCTTGTCGTTTGCTAAATAAGTAGTCATCAGCGTCATCATCACTTTCATAGTTGTTCTCTAAAAAAAAACAATAATCCATTAAAAGATTCTATTCATAATTAATGAAAATTTTTTCATTAACCTGATGCTAGAGATCGTGTCATGTGTTCGTCATCATTTTTTTCATTACTAAGATGATTTAATATTGAACGGAGTTTCAATTCAAAATTGTTTTCATTTTCATCATTGTTGGTTGCTGCTTCACGAAACGATGGATAACTGGCAACGTAAGTAATGAACAGAAGAAAAACTAAATGAAATTCAAATAAACAAACTGAAATAATCACCATAGTCAGCATTTGACAATCAAATTACCTGCAAATACAGTACGCATTTTTGTTAATTATGAAAAGTGAATAACAAGAAAAAAGAGTTTGAATGTTGTGTATTGATTATTTTCGCCCGCTTTTATAGCTGTCGTTTTCTCTAGAATATTATTCATATCACTTTTTCTTTCCTTCGTCTTCTTCTTACTGTTCTGACAGATTTTTTCTTTTATGTTCTCTAGCATGACAGTGTTGCAACCAAATTGGACATAAAAGTAAGTAGAAACACCCACCCACACTTACTGATTGAGGACATAAGAACGACGTGGCTTATTGATGGTACGGAGGTCGTGTGAGTATTTTGCATCTCCAAATTGATGGATGCAAATAAAACACGGCTGCATGGCTTTACTCGAATATTCAGTTCTCTTCCTTTCTGTTGATAAAAAATTCTGCTTGAAAGAACAGGTGTTGAAAAGACAAATCTACCCTCGCGTTTATGTATTACTGATCTAATTGAAATACTTGATATAATACGACTAAATGTGATGAAAACTATATAACTCTATCTGTGATAGGAAACTATCAACAACTTAAGAAAATATTTGAAGAGATGCGTGTTGATAGTCAGAGATAACGAATACATGAATCAACTCCGTTTCGTACTCAGAAAAAAAAACTAGTTTATAACTAAAAATAAAAGCAGAAAAAAACCCATATGAATTATTCATGTTTGTTCTAGCTTCAAAGCATATGATTCCTAAAACTGAATGAAAAAAATGTTGATTTAATTGTTTTACCCTACGATAAATACAAACCGTAACAGATCTTTTGCAAAACGATTAGCTATTAGCTATTAAATATTACTGCGTTTTCATGAAAACGTATCAATTACTTCATTACTATACATACTTCTACGGGTTTCAGCAAGAAGTGATGAATAGATGAGTTCTGAGATGTATCGAAGAAAATAATAGTCATGTCGTTACTGGCATGAGTTACATTATGTTTCACATTTTAATCTGACAGAGATTGTGCTAACATATCTTTCTACTAGTATCTACTCGATAAAATCAAATAGAAATCAAGTTATTAGCAGATATTAAGATGGCTTACTCTTTACTATGTACGATTTAAAGGATATACTAAATAAATATTTAAATATATGTCGCAAACTTCTAATGAGTCATCACCTTTTATTTATTAAGATTTAAATCAGGCAGGTATGTTGGAATTCCTTTTTAAAAAGTTAATCAGTATACATATATACAGTAGATTCTTTTTTTTTATGCCAACTAACTAATTACAAAAATATAGAAAGGTGAAATAGTTACGCGGTATTCAATAGCAACGAAGTGTAAAAAGATAAAGAGATGCATATACAGATTTAATAAAGAATCTCTAAGGAATCGACTTATCATGATAAGATTTTACAATGAATGATGCATTCAATTCCAAGATGGATGTCTATCTAAGAGAGTCAGAATATTGCATGCTAACGGGAGTAAAGCTTGCATTTATGTTCTAGTTAATGCTTTTATATGTTTGTTCAAAGTTCATTCTATTTACTAAAATCTATGTATTTAGAAAACGGTCATATTTAATATATAAATTAACATGTGCTATTGCACATGGTTAAGGTAACGCTGTCACATAAGTATATAGTATGTTTTACAAAATCTATTTCTCGTCACACTTGCCTACGGCACAGTTATATTTATTTTTATTAATGATTCTCTGACATATGAATATTCAAAATCTCATTATTATTAGTGTACCAACTTCTTCATCGTAATTTTAAATTTTCCTTTTTATTTTACTTTTGAGAATTTATTTTCTTATCAATTTTTCTATGATATATAGGTTCATTTTTGATTGGATTGCCAGAAATTATTATCAGATTCTGCCGAATTCAAAAAAATATGAGATTTAGCATTTGTTACTCGTGAGAGAATATCCAATCGATACTGTCTCCTATTTGATCTGATTCAAAGAACCCCAACCGTAGCACCAGAATTGAGCAAAATCCAACATTGATTGTTGTCAATAAGTAAAGTTCATAACTGTGAAATATAGAAATATATTGCGGTTGAATACGAATATAATTATTACAACAAATAGGTTGATCTTGGATTCAAAATCAATGTATTTGTAACGTTGTGAATCTAAAGATTTATATCACTTGCAATTTTTAGTGGCAACTAGATCAAAATGCTTTTAAAATGCGACGGGATCTATTGATAATTTCAATTGGAAAAATTAGAATTGAACAGAACTGTGAAAAGCACGCTGGTTAGATAAAGTGTATCAGTGATGGAACTCTCCTTCCACTCAATCAAGTTGAAAGATTTGCGTCATATCTGATACCTGTTATAAAACTATTGGCAAGGCCATGAATTCTCAATGCTAAAGAGAGGCCATTTTTACATGAAGATTCAGGAATTGATTCATTGTTAAGTTTAAGTTTCGCAATAGAATTCATCGGTATACATTAATTGATTGTATTAATTTTGTTTTTGTTAATTTAAATGTTATTAGATAATAAGGATGCGTCATATAATAATGCTACTAAGAATTTTCTCTATTAACTGTCATATAATTTCATGTTTTTAATAGAAGTTATCTGTTGTAACTTAAACCAATAAAAAGATTGTTCTATATTTTTATATCAAGATTACTAAACTCAAGAAAAAAGTTAGTTTAAAGAGATAAAAAAATAATAGTGAAGTGACTGCCATTATACAATAATACCAACAAAAAAAATTAAGAATTATTGATAAATTCTTAATCACCGTGAATCATTATTTTTATCTGATATATTGTAGTGTAAATTTCAATACAACAAATAGTTTTATAATTAGACGAAAAAGACATACGCGAAGAGAGTATGCACAGTCGTAGGAGTAGAATTCAATATGAACCTGTTAAAATACAATATTGATTTTGTATCGACTATCTTATTTCTATAATTCAGCAGTCTCTTCTTTTCCATCTATCAGTAAAAACATTTTGCATGCATATACAATCAATATGAGTATATTTGGCTAGCTCACTGTAGAAAAGAATTTAAATGACATCATAAAATGATAGATACAATGATTATTATATGATACTAATATCAGGTTCTTTTTTGTTAAAGAAAGTGTTCAAAGTATGATTACAGGATATATTTATTTATGCCAGAACAATATGAGTTAATTATATTAGTCATTTGTTTTGATCCTATATATTAAATTTGAAAACAGTCATAGATCATTAAACCATTTGAAAAGTGGGTTCCTTGGAAATAAGAAAAAAAATATTTTGTCATCATTGATGCATATGTAATACTTGTTTCTATGCAAGGTCTATTCGTGTTTTGGAGTTTTATTCACTGCTAGATAATATATTCTTTGAAATAAATAGTAGATTGACTAAATACTGCTAGGGAGAACATAAAAAAAATACGGCTCAACAGTCTATCATTAGAAAATCTGATAGATTTAAACAAATCACTAATTTGTTGATAGTGTGACAAAAAAAAACAAATGAAGAAAAGCAAAACATACTTTCGCTTTTACGTTTCATATCGTATTCAATTTATTGAAGATTAGACTATCCTAAAAATTATTTAAGCCAATTCTTTTAATAATACAGAAACAAATAAATTCACACTAATATGAAATATTTAAAAGAAATCCTTTTTTGCATTGTTTTTCAGCTCTTTATTACGATAGAAAAATCTTGTTGTTCATACCTAATGTGCTCTACTTCTATCTTCTTTTGCGTGTACAGTCGTGTAATGGAATAGTTTATTTTGATAATTCTCATATTATTTACTTTCCTCTGACTAATGCTACATTGATTAAAACATGGTTTGACGTAATCGATTTTCTACCTTACAAGGATTTTTTCCTTCCATCAGAGTTCTATTTGTTGTACTTTTAAAACCAATGCAATAATGACGCAACTAGCTAGTTCTAACGACTGGATAATTGTAAAATCTACATTCTATCATGATAAAGATTATTTCTATTATTTTATTCCTTAGATAATCATCAACAGCAAATTAATTTATTAATGAGTTGAGACAAAAATGTTTTTCTATCATTATGCAACTTTATTGAAAAATATGTGCTCAAGGATGATATAAGTATCAAGAGTGGTTCTTGGTGTGTAGAAAAAAATTCTTTTTTTCCTGTGTGAGTATAGGTTATTATTTGACAGATGCATTTCAATGTAAGGGTAAACTGCCATAAAGAAAGAAAAAGAAAACTGGTGTGTCCAATGGCATTCGTTTTAGATACCTGAACGTTATACTGTTATTTCTTGTCTGGTACGTGTGAACTATGAGAAATAGATTACGTAGAATTGGTATTTTTTGCTTTCTATTACAAAAGAATAATCATGATTGGCCATCCATTAACATAAACATTGAATTCAAAGAAAACTCTGTGCTGAGATGATTGCAACATTTTATTCAAGTAACGTAACATGTATGCTACAAAGCATTTTTTCTCTATTTGTCTTCTTTCTTTCTTTCTTTTTTTCTTTCTTTCTTTCTTTCTTTCTTGTTAACCCTTACTTCACCATCGGTGCCATGTGAAATTATTTTTTTGCCCTACTCTAGAAATTGTCGACTATAAAAGTTAAAATTAGGGCGTTCTATATACGAGATACAATATTTTCTTGGCTAGTGAATAAATATTATCACTACTGTGATATTCCTATTAGCAAATTATTATAACATTTGAAAATAAGATATATAGTATAGAATAATACGACACTATGTTTTCACATAATCTTTTTGTGTCTTTATTTTCTTTTAATATATAAATGACATATATCATGACACTCATGGTTCTTCCCCGAAGAAAAGAAATAATATACGTATGTTTCGATTTCATTCATCATAGTAGAAATGTTGCATTCGTTGCACAAGTGACGACTGTTAAGATTTGAAAACTTATGTCTAAACAAACACATGATAATGAATACAACTATATAGTTATGATTAGCTAGTTGATATATCAATTTTCAACTTTTAATATGTATTGATCGACATGCCAGAAAATTGCCTGCGAATACATAGCAAAACTATACAAACCGTGATTTGTTAATTAAGTTTTATGCACAGTAACAAACGATAGTAACTAACATAGATGAAGCTTTATCACGCCTCTGACAGAAACAAAAATTAGTACGTAACATTTTGTTTTATTCAATGGAAAATACTCCACTTTGAGATTTTATGCTGATTTTCACTAGAAAAAAGTTTGATATTGCACAAAGTACCAACAATTCTTCTAGTAGTGATTAATTGATTCTGAATAATAGTGAATAAATTATACTATATGTTAACGAATAGAATATTTAACTCATGCTGAGTTATACAAAACGAGAAAAAAAGTTGACAAACTTAGAATTTTCGTTATCAATCATGAATAGCTCATTTGTTGGTACGATATTCAATAGTATATAATTCATGAATACATTGCATAATCATTTAATCGTTATTCGTAATTGACTGCATAGAAATAAAATTCTGTTATTTATATTTCGTGAAATTTCAGAGTTTTTTGCCACGAAGTGGTAGGAAAACTTTTACATATAAACTAGTATCTTTCAAAAGCAAGATAAATAAATGTAATCACATGAGTGCTTTTATTTCATATTTGCTTATAAAGCGAACACAAAAAGAAGTCAGTCTTATTATATAAATGTTGCATTTTTTATTGCAACAGCTGAGCCTATATGAAAAAGAAAAATTCAAAAGCAGTTATTTTCTTTTCTTGTTTCGTGTGTGACGATTTCTGATAGACGTAGCATTAATGCAATAGTATAGCACATAATTCTATTCCTACATATCGCTAAGGAACTGTGAGATCATCTTTTTTTAGTCCCGGTCGCGATCAAATTAAAGTTTTATCCCAATTTAGTTTCCTGTAGGAACCAAGACCAGGAGATTACTTTGCAGTTCCGTAAGTATAATACTATCGTATCGTTTAAATTAAAAGTACACGTTTATATATGCAATCAGAAGCATCACATCGTCTATATAAAACGTACTTCTATTAAAATTAGCCGTTTTTACACACTAATAAATCTTCTGATATATTACAGAATAACAAATTAATTCCATGAAAACGCGTAGATTGTGTTCCATCAGTTATTCTAATGTAAATAAAGATAGTATTGGAATTAATTACGAAACTAAACGAGGCGAACTATGATATAAAATATATATCTAATAGTTTATAGTTATATAATCAAGAAGAAACTAGTAAAGATTCATGATGTTTAGTACTTTCTTTTCGAAGAATATTAGAAGCGCCTTTGTTTTCATGTAAATAAAATGAAATTCATCCGTAAATATGGACCTATTTACAGACTAAGTATAAACTCATGAAGTGTGATCTTTGTTGATCTCATAGGAAATCAAATAGTTACGAATTTGAAATTGATCAAGCTTTTGGTAGACTGATAGAATCACTATATCTTCCGATTTAGTAGAATCTAGGCATATCAATATTAAAGATGAAAAAGTCCAAATCTTATTCGTGTCTTGACTCCATATCATTAGTGGTAGTTATTTTTTCACCATAGGTTTTTGGGTGGGTGTTTCTAGTTTTTATTTTATTTACAGCCGTGAGATTAGTAAAAGAAGATCCGAAGTCTTACACTAGTCAAAGTATGTCATGTTGTACTTTTTCTTGCAGAATTCTATATATGTGACGAAAAACTGATCACTGCCAATGATTGTCCTAATTCAGAACAATATTTGACGCATCAATTACTTAATCTGTTAGATTTTAATTAACTATGCTTGTATTTAATAGTAAGCATGATCATGCAGGATTTATGTTTTATTCTAGATCTATGCCATTATTCTCATAAAACTAGAGAATTTTTAAGAATAGAACGAAACTCGCAAGATGATATTGTGAAGTATTTGATTATTTTCAAATTTCTATTTTTCTTAATACGAATATTTAATGTTCTTATCTTTTTTTTTGTTCTCTAGATTGTAGCATATACATAAATGTTGATCTAAATGAAAATTATTTCCAGACCAACTATTTGAAAGTTTATCTTAAAAATAATAACAAGTTGAAATGATGTCAGAGAGATAGTTTTATAAAAATATCTGCATCAAATAAATCTTTAATTCATCGTTGACAATGCACTATTTCAAAAGTAATGGACCATTACAGACGACCAACACTAGAAGTCTTTTGATTCTTTTTGCGTTCGTCGTGGTTTTTGCACTTGGTTATCTTCTCGGTTCAGGTTTGAGTGATTCAAAGAATAAAATTCATCTTCTATTTTCGTCAAACATACAATTAAACCAAAACTTATCGCGAAAACCTCAACAATCGATAAATCCACGTTATCCTGGATATAATCTCACGCACCTCTGGTCAATGCGTTTAGCTGATGAAAATTATTTTCGTCTAGCAAAGCTTCTACCTTGCCGTACTGTAGAGTATTCTGGTGGACCGAAAATTGATAAAATTGATACATGTAATCATTCAGCAGAAAATGAATATTCGATACAAAATACACTAGAAGCGCAATCTTGGCTTTACAAACATCAGCATCCGATAAACTGTACGGATAAACGTTTCGCTATTATTCAAAATTATGCTTGGTCCGGTTTTGGATCCACTGTTCATCAAATTGTATGGGCATTTGGTATGGCATTAGCAGATAATAGAATTGCTGTGTATCAAGTTCCAGGAAATTGGGTAAAATATATATTGCTTATATTTCAATAGAACCTAAATAATAATCTAGTCAATCTATGGAGTTCAAAAAGTCCTGTTGCTCATATACTTCACGGATCTTGAGATAATTTATACAGTTTTATAGGCTGACTAAAAAATAATGCACAGTATGAAATCTAGTAGTTTGTTGAAAAAGATTTTCATGAAATGCGATGCAAACTGGGTAGCTATTAGTCAGAAAAACTTGTGATAACTGCCCGATTTATTAAGGGAATTCTTAGTAGGATATTCAATTACGATTATTTGATATACTAATAGCAGGCACCCTACCAATCACTTACTAAGTATTTAGAAAGCGAGTACTTTCAACGTAGTGCATTCATTAATTATTCAAAATTTTGAGTTTATTTTTACACTAGTAAATAAAATATTCTAACTTAGTTTCATCGAGTAAATTAGACTAGACGAAGAAAAATTTATACTATGTAGGATTTCCTAATTACTTATAAAAATGAGTATTCCAATACTCGAATCAGTACTAGAAGTTGACCATAAAATAACGACTAATTCTTAATACTTAATTTAATTTTAGCTGTATGGATCTTGTACATCAAGTACTCCAGATTGTGTTTTTCTTCCCATAACTAATTGTTCAATTCCATCTAAAGGCGCTGCTACTCAAATAATTCAAATTAATGCTAATCGAGGTCATTGGCCTACACCTATTCTGCCATTTATATTTCAAAATCGAACTTTTAATTGGTATCGCACCCAATTATTATTTTATTTAATGCGATTTAAACCTGAAACATTAACTCATATACAGAATGTCATATCACAACAGTTTACGCCACCCTCAATTGATCTTCATCATCCATATATTGCTTTATATGTGCGTCGATCAGATAAAGTTCGAAATCGAGAAATGTCTCAAGCGTATGCATTAAAACAATATTTTGATTTATTTGATGCAGATGCTCGCCGAGCGAATATATCGACAGTTTATATAAATTCAGAAGATGAACAAGTATTTAATGAATTTATTCAAATCAATAAAGAAAAACAAGGTTATTATAAATTAATAAGTATAAAACTGCAACGAAATGTTGTCTTTGCATCATTAGTTCATATGGGAAGTGAACCACGGGGGAAAATTGTATTAGAATTTCTTACTGATTTATTTATTGAAGCAAATGCAGATTTACATGCTGGTACATTAACATCGAATTGGTGTCGATTGGTTGATGAATTACGACTAGTATTGGGAAAAACAATACCTTTCTATACACCTGAAAATAGATATTTGATGGATATGCGACGACGAAAATGAAAAAAATGAAGCATTCTACTTTAGCTGCGAAATTCAGTAATGCAAAATCGTGATAAATATCGAATGTGTATTATTATTAGGCTTGAATGAATATACGAGCGCATTTTTCCATTTTTTTCAATTCGAAAACTTTACCTTTGTGTAAAAAGTCGCTTTTAGTATTGTAATAAACTATTTGTTGTTAGATTTCAATTAGAAGCAATTGACGATAACATAGAGAGTATAAAATTAACTATCCATAGTAAAAGTGCTAAACAACCTTATTGTAAGGAAACGTGGAAAGAGATCTTCCATCTTTTTACTCAACCGAAAATATTCCGTTTCAATAATGTGTTTCTAAATTTGTGTGAACATCTGACAGCACATTGAAGTCTGTTGCAGATGTTACAGATATCCATAAAAAGTTTCCTTTTTGTTTTAAAATAATGATGAGAATAGTGTTGCCATGTGTTGACACTCGACAGGCACAAAGTAACTTTTAAAAAGCGACACAAAGGGCAGAAAATATATTTTTGATACTAAAACAGCTTCTGAACTTAAACTTGATGAATTCAGGTGAAAATTTCAGATTAACCTATAATATCTATTTCATAGAAATGTGCAGAAAGATATCTAAATAAATACCAAGATAGAACTGTCGGATATATTTTCTCTCTGATCATTTTGATTTTCTAAAAATATCAAATCTATGAATGTTGTGCAAGTTGGCACGACTAAAATATGTATCTGTTACAGATAGAATATTTTGTCTTTGAGTATTTTTGCATTCGGTTTCCAAACAGAAAATGAGTCTATCCGATCACTGATATTTATACAGACATCCAAACCCACATCAGGATATGCTAGAAAGAAATTTATCAAAAAAGAGGGAATAATATAGGTTTTCGACTTCTCTTAATCAGTAAAAACCAACAATGGTTTTAATCTTCCATTGGAATAAAGAGAAGTCATGAATACCATGAGATTTCAGTAGTAGTTTTCGTTCACTATTTCGAAGAAATTATTTACCATAATATAACAAATTTTCTCAGAGATACAATTTGATATGATATTTGAAGAAAGCAGCAGATGTGGCAACATTAGTTAGAATAACAATAATAATAATAATAATAATAGGCGAACAAAAAAAAGACATTCTTTCTATATCATAGTCAATTGTTCTTGAAATAAATATAAGAAAATTTTCATATAACATATTGTGCTAATGTTTCTTATTTTAATTTAGTGAAACCAATCAGAATCTTCTTATACGAAAAAAAAATCATATCACTATTCTAGTACTTTTTTTTAAAGATCTTCAGCAAAATAGCTTGACTTCTTGTATCTATTCTTGCATGTCAACTTATTGAGTGTATCATATCCATTTAGAATTCTGCTCATTTTGACTACATCCGTGTTGATTAAGTAACATACATCACACAGAATGTAGAATTTTATGTATTCAAAGTTTTATTAAACAGTCTGTAATTATGTTTAGAAAAATGCGCTGATTCGATGTAAAAGGAAACCAAATGTTAAATTGCAGGTTTATTTAATTATGAACTAGAATTGTTAATGATTAATGAATACACTCAATGTTAAAACAATATCCGCATCATTTTGTTTGCACTAAATTATCAAAACCTCGATGAATTTCTTCATATTTATGTATGATTATTGTATCATTTTCATTTCATTAATTTCTATTGCATAATCAGATGCTAATAAAATATCGATTTTCAACGAACAGTTAGCTTAATTTTATTCTATATGCACTATTATTTTGAATTGCTGTATCACATGCAGTACCCAGCATAACAGCTAAAATTCTAAACTATTATATCGATGCTCTATATTGTAAATGATTTAATTCGTCCATATTTCACTAGTAACAGCCTTTTTTTACTATTCTCGTCATTTAGTTATCAGTAAAAACTTTTATCCATATAGATGCTAATTATATTGAAATATTATTGATCAAGAAAAGGTAGATGACTTTACTTCCACCGCTCCCTAAGATAAGTTGTTGATCAATATTGCTTAAAATATAGATCATCAAAGAATTTTTATCAAATTTTCTTCAATTTCAAAGCTAGTATAACAATCTACTGTAACATCAACAGGATATGTAATTACTTATCGAAGAATTACATTCATTTCTCGATCATACATTCGTGATTTTTGTTTTTTGATTAAATAATTGCACATACATCGAAAAGGTGAATATAGATCTTATTAGTCAAATATTTTGCACGTCGATACTTGCTTAATGACAAAAAATAATGTACTGAAGCATTGTCGATTAATGTTACCAATATATTACAAAAAGAGATGTTTGCAATAGAAAATAAAGCAAAACTCTTACGAGTGTTCTTTTAGATTAAATCACGATAGAGCAGATAATCAAACATTAAAATAATAGCCTACTAGTAGTTATATTTATTCAAACTAACTATATATCAGAAAAGCTATATTGAAATAAAAGAAGTAAAAGTGAAGAAAAAATACTTCAGACTAATCGATTTGTCTTCGAAATACAAAAGAAAAGCACAGTACAATGATTAATATAATTCATCTAGGTCCAAAAATTGATTTGCTTCCGTTTGAATTGTGATATGATTTGATACCTTTTCGCATGTACATCTATCGTCGATTGGTACATCTCTAAGTACTTGCAAAATATGTCGACCACAACCTAAAGAGAATAACCATGTAAATATCTAAGAAATTCCACTGGCTATAATATTTTCTAATACTCATATTTTATTTTTCAAGGAAAATAGTCAGTGTTTGTTGTAAGTTCAGATTCTTTTAGTCTTTCCATGTCAACTACTCTTTTCATATATCAATAAAAGATTTAGACTAGTCTAGAATTTTCTAAGATTTCCTAGACATTTCAACCTCTAAAATAGTTAAGTGAATATTCTAAGTAGAGTTTTCGAATTTTTTATACATCAAAAAAATGACATTCAAGATGTTAAGGAATATATATGTCGTAGGATAGATTAAAATCCAGTACAGTTTTAAATCGAACTAGGACAGATTAAAATTTTAATTTTTCCTAGTTCAGATTAAAATTTTAAAGTGAACTAGTTGACTTCGAAATGCATTTTAATCTCAACTAGTTGACTTTAAAATTTTGATCTGAACTAGGACACATTAAAATGTTTAGTCAAATTATCCGTGGCTGGCTGGTTGAAGATACGCGTTGGGGTGACGACAAGGGTCTATGGTGAATGATGATGAGTGAAGATGGAACTATTACCCGCGTCCTCGCGCTCGCCTTCACTTTCACCTATTATCCATCCAAATGTGTATATTTCAATCTGAACTAGTTCAAATCAAAATATTTTAATCTGTCCTGGTTCAGATCAAAATATTTGAAACTGTTCTAGTTCAGTTTAAAATATTTTGATTTTTCCTAGTTCAGATCAAAATTTTAAAGTCAACTAGTTGAGATTAAAATGCATTTCGAAGTCAACTAGTTCACTTTAAAATTTTAATCTGAACTAGGAAAAATTAAAATTTTAATCTGTCCTAGTTCGATTTAAAACTGTACTGGATTTTAATCTATCCTACGACATATATATATACTAGCACATGAAGATTGGTTGCAGACATAATTGATACGTAACACAGACTTAGTTGTTATTTAAATCACTTTTTCAATAGAATACTGATTTTCATTCATGAGAAATGTATTATGAAGTAGAGAAATCACCAACGCATAGAAAGATGCTGAAGAAAAACGTGAAATACTAGTAGGAAAAGAATTAATCCTGGTGGTTCATAATTGAAAACGTAAATAAGACTGGCTTCTAGAAATGTTTCTCTTTCTTGTTTCTTATTAGAATAATGAAGGTAGAAAAGATATGCGAGTCTCATAGTTAAGTTTCCATATATATATATATAGCTGCCTTGATGATAGTTTAGTTGCAAAGAGGAACATTTAAGAAATATTCCGACAATATATCTCACCTTGCCATGTTATTAAGCCACATTGATCACAAATAACTTTCATACACATTACTAACTGGCAAACCGATGATCGTATAATAAAGATTTAGATTCTAGAAGATAATCAGTAAATGTTTGAGTAACTAGAGCAATATTTATACTAGACGCTCACGTTGTCAAGGTTTTGCAATATTTTTCTTGTTTACCAATTTATGAAGACAACATGGCTTTGCCATTGAATTGATTCTTTAGACCATAGTCTTTCATTCAAGGAGAATAAACATGTCCTTGCATATTAAAATATTCTTTTGTTCTCAATTAGCTATTGTTTGTTTGTCTCCGTTTAGCCTTTTAACGTTTACATTCAACGCTTGAATCATCGACTAATATGAAGCATAGATTTACAAGAATGAATATCTTTTTGAATGTCACTTAATTTATGAGTCGATCAAGTAATTTCGACATCGTGAATTAAAGATGATTTTGAAATATTACTAGCAAACAACTCTTGCAAGCATATTTTATGTACTAAAAATGATCATTTCATCTGAAATAATATAAGTAATTTATTAAAGATTCGTACAATTATGCGATTTCAACATTCGAATAAAATCGTTGAATGAAATTCACATCAATATTAACAGCAAATCAGTTTCAATAACAAGGTTAAAAAGGATTTGTTTTTTTTTTGAAGATAAAAACATAAAGCAATAACCATCACAAAACCGAAAGTCATCCTGTATCTTGCGGTAATACTTTTATTCGAATTGATTTGATTCGTTTTATTTTTCGTTGTACCGGAGAACTAACATCGTCGTTAGCAGGAGATGAAGTATGCTTTTTTGAAACATCGTCCCTATTTGATGTCCGATGAGAATAGTTGCTTCTATGTTTTTCTTCATTTTCCTTATTATTCCATCGTTCATTTTGCTCCATATAGAGTTCATGAGCAATTTTAACTTGAATATCTTTCGGTACATCTGGTATCATCCATTGTATTAAATAAATAGTAAAAAAAACAGTATGTTCGAATACAATCATGAATGCAAGTCGAGCAGCAGCTACATTCCAATACATCGATGTATGAGCATAGTATGGACCAGTTGATTCACGAAAATCTCGATAACTATCATAAAGAGACAATACAATTATCAAAAATGAATTGATTTTACCGGCAATATGTTAGGTTAGTTGGTACAGCTGATGTCATTGTTCCCGTTTGATTATAATCCGATATAGAAAAAGATGCAAGTGTCCAATTAACATAACCAGTCAAACTGCCTCCTGTTGATACCAAAGAACGATAGGCAACTCTTGGAATAAATTCCGATGACCAAGCAATTACTGCAGCCTATATATCCATAGTTAACAATTTATAAATATAAATTCTAATTATCGTTTCAATGGATATTTACATTAGTTACTACAGCTAAATAGGATACACCTACAATGACATCTTCCCAAATTCCGATATCAGATGCTCTAAATGGAATGGCTCGTTTAAATTTGGATAAAAACTTCCATGCATCCAAACGTATTCCGATTATATTATTAAGCAATGCAAACAATGGTGCTAATCTACAGGATACAACAGACAAGTGAAATTGAAATTATATAATTAAATTAAAAGTAAAAATGTTATTACTGCAATGCTTCGAATTTAAAATGTCTAACACGTCACAGCTACTACTGTTAATAGTATGAGGATGTCAATATCAGATAATCATTTTTCACCATTGTTCTAATTAAAAACTCCACTATTATGATAAGGAAATTAATCTATATGCTGCGATAAGACCTCATGCATTACACTTTTTCATTGCACACTAGCGACACCTGATATGGGCTTGATCGTGTAAAAATGAGACATAACTCTACGACATATAGTTTTATAGGTTGCATCCTATTCTGTTTCACCAAAATGGTAAAAAACTTGACTTACGGAAAAGCCACCACAAATAAAGTAACAAAACCAAATTGAATAACTAATTGAATGAAATGTTTCTAGTTACAATTGAATTTTACATTCAACATATACATTAGTAACTCACCTAATTCAAGATATTCATCTAGTAATGTGGTTGACTGGAAATCTTCTAATTCTTTATCTTTTTCCCATTGCTGCCTGGGTTGTTGGTGACTACGAGTGCAACATGCACGTATTAAACTTCTCCATGTTGCCAGAAAGAATTCTACTAAAAGACTTGCAAACTGTTTACCAGCCATGACTATATTTAAAATCAATAAATTAGATTTTCTTCAATTAATTCTATTTATTGATTCTTACTTATAAAAAATTGAATAGAAAGTTCAACGAAGCAACCAGCAGGATTACACTAGAGAATAGACGAATAAGTTTTGGAAACATATACCAAATGGATGATTGAGAATGCAAAAAAAGAAAACTCGAGTTCTAACCTGCTCTGTAAAGTTTCCTGAACTTGGTTCACCATATGTTGATGGATAGCCATCAAATCTAAATTGAATTATTATAAGAATGTTTCTATGTTCTTTTTATCCTTACTTTCCTTTAAAGAAAGCTATGTAAAATAATGTAGAATAAAAATTAGCAAATTGAAATAGATATATTTTTATCGTTAATGAATTATCGTATCTCGTTTGATATTTATGACGTTCTATTAAACAATTATAATTAAACATCAAGAAATGAAAATTTCTTACCAAGATCAGTTAGTTTTCCAGCAATCCAATAATAGAATTCAGATAATAGAATTGAAAAAATAAGATTCATAATAGCACTGGTTATAGTTATTAAAATGGCTGAATACGTATTAACCGATGTATTTTGAAAAATATAACCCATTTGAACGCGATACACAATTGTAGCAAAGAGCGTTGCACATATGAATCCAACCTTAATCATCGATTATCTTAGATTTTCATGAACAAAATAAAGTGCGAAATCTTAATTACTGTAACTAAAAGAGCCAGAGCTGCAACTAAAAAGTATGGTATTCGTGTGCGCATTTCTATATGTGCCTCTTTCATCTAAATATATTATATATACATATCTTAATTTTAGTTGATGACTATTGCATACAAGAACATTACCCCTGTTACAGGATTGATACGTGATGATTTAGCTTTGTTGGCTTCATCTTCATATTCTGGTCGAATAGGTTCTAAGTTTTCTTCGAAATCAATCGAGTCCTTTAAAATATTTGAAAGAAAGAAATCTTTATTACATGATTATTCATTGAAATCGATCATTTACCCATTCGTACTGTAAAACTGCTTGGCGACGTTTCCAAAATTCAATGAACCATCTTGTTGAATATATATATATATATATATGAAAGGTCAAAAATAATTTAAAAAAAAACAAATTCTTTCTTTTCTCCATACCTTGCCCATAGAGACATCAATATAGCAAAAACAACTGTTGCTGTATTATCAAATACATACGAAATCTACAACAGTGTAAACATTATCAACTGAAGAAAAAACATATATAAAATACTTTTGCGTAAAAACAACTATCGCTTAGTTTCCAAAATGGGCATAATTTATCACATGTTGGACACATATAGGTACTATCTCCAAAACTCCCACAGATGTCAGATCTAAATGTTTACTATAAAATAAAACTTTTAAGAGACAATAATTTTACGTTGGTTGATCAGTAGCAAAAGTAGCTACACCATAAATAAATATAATAAAACCAACTATAGAAGGTAGAATAAGCATTTGATTATAAAAACCAGTAAGTGCAAAATAAAAAGCGATTTTTTCTCCCATATAAGAACGAATTAATGATAACGGTTGAAATTTAAAAAATTTACGCATTGTTGCCCAATATCTTTTCAATTTCTACAATGAACTAAAAATTTTATCAAATCAAATTAAGATTAATTCAAATTTACTTCTCTATCAGTCAAATTAGAATCATCAACATCGGAGAGATCATCGCCTAAACGCTTGAGGAAAATAAAAATAAAAGACACAAAATCAATTATGAAAAAACAAAATTTCATAATTTACCTCATGTAACGGGAAGGAATAATTATATATTTTCTTAGTTATCAATCGAGAAATCCCTGAAACATTATATAAAATGAACTGATCAATAACCAAAAAATAGTTTTGCTAAAATAAAGTATCATTAAAAATGATAAATGAATAAAGAGTTTCATATAGTTAAATAAACAAACTTTTGAGATGAGACTTTCTTCGATAGATAGAACATATTGAGATTCAAGAAAGTGTATAATATTTTTTATCAATGAGTCTCTCTTTTCGAGTGCTGAATGTTGGATCCATTCCGATTTCGGTTGACATAAATGTAGACACAAAATTAGAATACTCAAAGATTTGATGTAAACTTTTTATTAAGGAACAAAATTTTTGTGTTAATGATGCCTGTCAAAAATATTTACTGAAATAGAAAAATTTTAATCTTTCGATAATGTTTTTTTTTTAAATCATACATTCTTATCTAATTCTCCAATATTCTACTGTTTTTGACAATGTAGTATTTTGCGATGGATAAATCTGTACAGAATAATACTTTTGCCTTGTTATATAAAAACTCAATAATGTTTTGCACACAAGATTTTAAAAATTCACTTTCTTATGAGACTTCTTTATGTTAATCAACAATTTAATTTATTGGGTCTAATTAATTACAAGAGAAATACTTTCAAAGTTAAGGCATCGTATAATTTGTCTTGTAATGATTATTCGTGTTGAATAAAGAAAGTCTCATCATGAAAAAGTTTTCAACAAATAGAACTAATCTCTCATAGTTTATTTCTAATTTCACACGGATATTTCCATAGATGTGATTAAACTTGGATTTTACTGATAGAATTCGATGAACTATTATTTTATCATCTGATTCATTTTTATAGACTCAACAACTCTACTGTATTCGTAACTGTCGTTTGTCTTCAGTGGCAAACAACAGAATGTTCGTTTGTTTTTCATCAACTTTTGAAAATTTTTTAAAATCTTCTAAATTTTTTACATTTTCATGAAAAACGTTTTTTTTCAATTCTTACCGGGTCTTTTTAGACCAGTTTCTAATCCAACTACCGTATTCAAAGCTAAAAATTAAAAACTTAATTACACAGAAAAATTTTAAAATTAAATAACCTGGTCGTTGATTTACTGGTACTAGTTGATTATGATCCTCATCATCGTCAAAATGAGCTCTTGACAGTAGTTCATATGTTAATAAACTTCGTTCAGTCGGCGTAAAATATAAATCTTTAGAGCCACGTAACCCTTCAAATAAAGGCTCAAATCTTTTTATATTTGATGAATAATAGACTGCTGTATAATAATCAATATCATCTTTTACTAATGCTGCATCAAGGCAAAATGGTTTTTTAAACCAATTAGTAAACCGATACCAGTATGATTCCGTGTTTGCTGAAGAATTATTTCTTTGTGTATATATTTTCTAAAGAAATTAAAATTGAAAATCAAACGAAAGTAAATTTAGTTTATTATCTTACCTCAACTGGTAATTTCATTCTTATTTTTTCTGCAGTCGATAAAAGAACTTTAAATGGTATATGAATTTTAACATATACAGATTCATCAATAGTCGATTTCTATTATTACAAAAAAAAATGAAAATTTATCTTATTTTAGATATTTTGTTTCTACATACCACATGCTCAAGTTCAAGACCGTGTACATCTTGAAGATAATGTTCAAAGCTTTCTCTTTGTCGATCTCGAATCGTTGCAAAAATGCCATTATTATTTTCAGTATCTTTATGATCTTTTTTTTTATTATTGTAAACAAGAATAAAATCAATTGGTGAATTATCGGTCTGAGGGTCAGATGAAAATAAAGTAGATTTGCGTCGTTCATTTCTTTTCATTTGAGCGGAAGTTTTGTAGGCATTTTGAGAACCAGTAGCCATCATCGCTAGAAATAGAAAATTATAGCAATAAATCCGACTCTTTCATTAAAAAAAATATATTTGGCATACATTAAGCCATTAAACACGTTTTACTAGTGTTTATGATATAGGACTAATTCAAATTTTGTATTTATTAAGGAAGACACGCTTTCTTAGTGCAAACAGTAGCTTGTTTTTTCAAATCTCTCTATTTGAACTCAACAAAATAAAACAAATATTTTTTCCTTTTAAAGTATTGCGAAAAATTCTTTCTACTCACCACGCTCTCCTGTCAGCGGCGCGAATCGAAATACACGTGGCATTGTACAATTATTTCGTTGATTTCATGCTTGCTTATCATCTGAAACTTAACTAGTGCGCTCGAAAAATTTACATCGAGGATCACTCTTAGCAACGATTAATAAAACCAAGCATTACATTTCTTCTTTTCAGCCAAAGTTATTTATTCTGAAATAGTCATTATTCGTCTGATTCGTGAAATAAAACAATCAGATTGGCGATTTCAGTTGTTTACTTAATTTAATTATTTCTTCTTTTTCTGTGTAATCATTGCATACTCAGTTTCCCAGCGACGATACTCAACAAAATAAAAAATTGTAATGGAATTGTGTTTTTTAAATATATATAAGAATATACGATGCACAAGTAATCGAGAAAACGTCGACGTATAGTGCGCTTATAATTATTTGAAGGATGCTGCCTCATGCTTCATTTTACTGAGCGATCGCGTCCTTTTTCGAATCATGTTAAATAATTTATTAACTATCCCAATATCATAAAAAGAATGAAAACTATATCTTTATTAAATACACATCATAATCATCATTTTTATAATATCTATTAAAAAATATTGTCTACTTTCAACCTACAGATAAATTCAATTTGTTAAACATTGACATCGTTTGATCAAAAAAATTTGACTAAATCGATATTTTTGATTACGGTGCACAGGGTGGTATTTCGAGAACCAAAATTTTGATATATGTTGAATGAATATATGTGATGTGTCACGAAAATATTTTTGTCAACACGTGATCATCGATTAAGATCTATTAATCGGAAACTACCACATCCGATGAAATTTGTTAATAATGATTGTAGAATCAGCAAGCGCGAATCAACTAAGAATTTCAATATTAACTAATTAATAACTAGTTGTTAGCTCCGAACAACAAAGTGAAATATTATTAGAATCTTTTCTGATACACTATCAAAGGTAAACAATAAAGTTCAATTGACAATGACGATTACGAACTATCAGTGGCTATGAAAAACGATTCACTCTGATTATGAATTTATTGTTATCAACAAAAACTATAAATAGTTCGTGAGAATGATCTAATCATAAATAAATATTGCTTCCATATTGATCTGAATAGGGTGTTAGTTTATATAGAAATGAAAAAATAAAACGATGCTTGAATAAAAACAATCATCATTTTCTTGTCCATGTCATGAAAACAAGTTTTTGATTTATTATTACAAGAATACAATCAAATAGTTCTTCAGCAATTATATTTTTTCTATTTTGATCTGATTTAGAAAATCATAATACTGAAAAATTGTATGCGAATGACGGACAAAAACAGAGATTACATGAAAATAAGTTACCAAATAAAATATATTGAAAATAATTAACAGGATGTTGCGTTAAAAGTCATGTATGAGCATAATTGAATAGTCACGAGTTCGATTAATCAGCTTGTAGACTCAAATAAAATATCAGAAAGAACTTGATGAATCACCATGCCGGCTGCAATACAAAATATTCAAAAAACTTTAATAAATTAAAGTGAGTCTTTTTCAAAAACAAACTATTGTTTTGCTACATAATGTTTCTTTTTAAAAAAATTGAAACTTTTCGCCTCTTTCTCTATTACTTGGTAGCTTCTGATATATGTATACGGTAAATTGTCTAAAGTTTTCAAGAACAGAATATTTCTTATTAGCTGATCATCAAATCAAAGTTCAAAAATGTATTTACAAGAAAACAAAATGTAGAATTTGATATTTTTTTTACACAACTGTGCACTACATGAAACGTGTAAACTATATTGAGAAAGCCCAAATTCGATCTGTTTCTTTATATTTTTTCAATAAAAGGATGATAAATAAAATAAATTGAATGAGAATCATACGCAAAATGAATTAGTTATCTGTTGGTAATCGACCCGTTTTTTAACATCCTTCTCTCAATGAGATATAAGAGTCGCCATTTAATCAATTACTTTTGCATGACATGTTCTTTACGATAGAATCTAGAAAAACAAAATTGCAATTAAACTAAAAAGAGTTTTTGTCTTGCTTTTAAATATATTGAATGAAATTTATCGAAAATTACTATGAGCTATATTGCTATAAACGATTATAATAGAATTTTAAAGAAATATAAACATGTAGTAAGAAGAAAGTTGTTTGCATGTAAATCTCAAATTTATTTGTTCGAATCAAAAAATAGAATACAAATAAAGCGAGTAATCTATTTGGCTTCCTTTTGTTAAAACTAACGCTATTATTGCCTAGAAAGAGATTTCCTTTCTAAGTTACACGTATGTTTGTGTGATCTCCTACTTGACTATTTTCAATATATAATAACTTTGTTATTTAGTATTAAGTGATATACATGTTGACTATAATGACCTTTGAAGAGTCTAGAATGCAAGGATCCTTCAAATCTTTTCTTTTCTATTTAGAACTAACCTATCGAACATGTTCTTAGTGAATTTCTTAAGAAATGTTTCACATGCAAATATTATTATAGAATATAAGTGCTTTTCTTTAGAGAGAAAACTATCGTGTCATACTATTATTTCTCTCAAACAAAGCTAATAATAATTTAAACTATTTTCATCGCTTTCTGTGATCTGCTCATTCTTTTCTTCAATTAAAAACCATAATAAATATTTCAAAACTTTTAAAAAGAAACAAAAATACAATATTTTAGAAAGTTTCACAATTAGCTACTTGCTGTCAGTCAAATAAATCAAAAGTAGAGTCTTTTTTTTCTACTTTTCTTTTTCTTTTGTTGTTGTTGAAAATCTTGTTGAGAATGATGCAGGTGAACATAAGAATAGAAACAAGAATATTTTAGTTCTAGTCTGTATCGCCCTATTAAGTTTAATTTTTTCATCTCATCTCGCTCTTTTCCGAGTTTGCGCTTGTGTTTGTCCTTGTATGCGTGTTTCTTATGTGCTCAAAAGAGTCTCAACAAAAGCATAAAGAGTAATAACAACATCAACCTCATTGAAAGAAACACTTATCTAACAGACTAATATCGGTATGCAATTACGTTTCATATGAATGCATAGATGAAAGAAAAAAAAGTATTTTTCTTTTTAATAATGATTGAGGAGAAAACTAGATGAAAAAGAGTAAATGCGCCCATATTAATGAAGACAATTTATTGTTAGTAGTTGCATGTGCGTGTATAAAAGCACGATTCTCGCTTTTAACAATACAGAATAGTAACATATGATAATGAAAATCTAGCAGCCAGCTATGTACGTGACACAACTATTTTTTATTGTAGTTTTTTTCCTGATGCCGTGTTCTCTCCATTCATTTACATTTTGTTTTGTGCTTGTTAGGTCTCAACAGCGAAAATATTTATTATTATCTTCCTAAAAAAGCGTTTTTTTGAAAGTAGGACTACAAGAACTAAATAGTAATTATTCATCCCGCATCTTTTTTTTTTGTTGTTGTTACTACTTCTTTTATTATATTATAGTGTTCTATTTTCTTATAAGCTCAATCAAACATTCATCATAGCGGCTGCAGTCTAATATTCTTTTTTTTTGTTCTTTCCATTCATCTAGACCTTTTTATATAATTTCTGTGCTCTCTTCGAAAAAATAACTCCTGGGAATACAAGGCGAATGTGTCAATGTCGCTTCTATTAGATTTTTAATTAGTAGATATATACGAGAAATAGTTGGTATTCTTGATGGCTTCAACTGACAATCCACGTTTACCTTTAACATCGCGCACTACTCCAGTTGTTAAATATATGGAAATGCGCGATGAAACAAAAGCCCCATCGAGTTGTATTTCCATGACACCAATGTCAACATCATATAATCCGAAACGATTATCAAATCAAAGTAGTATAACAATTAGTGAATATGAACTTCGTCGAATGCCAGCGCGAAAACGACACGTTGTTAAGAAAACTTTAATGGCTAATGTTGGATATCGATTAGGAAAACGAAAAGATTTACATATTCAACGGTAAAAAAGATTGAAAGAAAAGCAGCACACATTTTCATTTAAGTATTACTTTTACTTTTGTTTTAGTCGATTTATTGGCGATTTAATGTGTTTTCTTGGCGTTTTTGGTATTATTTTAATGATAATTGAATGTGAATTAACATTCAATCGTGTCGATCATAAAGATTCAACATTTAGTTTATTTGTAAAAGCAACAATAACATTTACAACAATAGTTCTTGTTTGTCTTGTCTTTTATTATCACCGTATTGATCTGAGTCTTTATTGTGTTGATAATTCGATTGACGATTGGCGTATTGCATTAACACAAAAAAAGATCTTTTTAATTATATTGGAAGCGTTGATTTGTATGATACATCCGATACCAGGCCATTTTCTTGTGGAATGGAGTTCACAACATGTTAAAAAAATTGGAGACAATTTAAACATTTTTAATCCATATCGATCTCATCAAAATACATTTACTAAATCGATATTATTAAATTCAACAATAACTTCAACAACAATGCAACCATTATTATTTACAACTAATGCGATCGATATACCAAAATCTTATGTACCAATTGATGTCATACTTAGCTTACCGAGTAAGTTTTCAAGATGACCAATAAAATTATTTTTCTAAAAGAAAACATAAAAAAATATGGTCTATCGATTTTGTTTTGTAGTGTTTTTTCGATTATATCTCATTTGCCGTTTGATAATGCTTCGTTCACCATTGGTTCGTGATGCTTCATCACAATCACTTGGTTATCTTAATCGAGTTTCATTTACTTTTCCTTTTATTATCAAAGCCTATATTCAACAACAGCCAGCATTATGTTTAACAACATTTTGTATTAGCGCACTTTTCATTGCAAGTTGGGCTATGCGAGCATGTGACTTTAATGAAAAAACAGGACACATGTCCATGGCAGACGCTACATGGTTATTTACTATATCATTTACTACCATCGGTATTCAAGATCTTTTCAAAAACTACTATGTACTGATGTTATTTGGTTTTTAATTTCAGGTTATGGAGATATTGTACCATCAACATATTGTGGGAGAGGTAAAATTAATTTCGTCTGCATATGCAAACAGTTTTGTACTTTCAAACGAAGAGAATTGCTCTCATGACAGAAGAAAAAAAAGTTCTTTTTTAATTCTGTATTCCTCGTAGGAAGAATGTGTTAGCGCCATTAATTATTGATTTTTTTATTTATGTATGCCGCATGTAAGGCATGATATATGGTGAAGTCACTATTGTAAAGATAGCGTTCTCGAAATATTATTCTATTTTCAAAAGAATCTGACTAGATTGAAAAACAAAATGAGTATATTTTTCTTAAGGTATCGCTGCTATAACAGGTATCATTGGTGTATTTTCAACAGCATTACTTGTTGCTGTTATTTCACAAAAACTGGAATTGACAAGATCAGAAAAGTATGTACACAATTTTGTAGCAAGTATTGAACTAGCAAAAGCACATAAAAATCAAGCAGCAAATGTGGTTAAATTCGGCTGGAAAGTTTGGCATTTAAAACGAAAAGGTAAGCATATGCTTATTCAATACATTCAAGCTCAACGTAAGTTATTAACATCAATACATTATCTTCGTAAAATAAAACAACAGCAACGTAAATTAATTGATAATTGTGTTACTTTACTTGAATTGTATAATGTACAACACAGTACAAGTACGACGACAAATGAAACATCACATAAAGTTATTTCAATGGAAAACAAAATTAATGCAATAGAAGATCGTTTGATTGAAATTAATCACGGAATGGTTACTTTACAAGATAAACTTAATATTTTATTAGATCGAATTCAACAAAGATAAAATAAATATATGTAGAGTTTTTTTCTTCAAAAAATTAATTCAGATCAAATATATATTTAACAATTGAAATTTTGGATTTTTCGATGAATTGAACGCTGTCAAGTAACAAACATAAATGTCTTGATTACAATAAAGCAGAAGACTTATACCATTCATTTATTAGATTAGTAGAAAAACAAAATGTTTATGATAGATCTCTTGATTTCCTGTTGTGTTCATTCTAACCGAATCTATTCGTAAATACAATCATTCAAATGCAAAACTATTTTGATTGTCAAAATTTGTGTGAAATTTTGTGTATCTTCTAAGTAAAATATTATTAGTTTGTATCTTGATAAGTATTAGAACGTATTCAAGTGAAAAGATACACTCAACGTCAAAGAATACGAACGTAAACCAGTATGTTTTCACGAAATACAGCTAAAATACTTTATTACATCTAGTCCTAAGTGATTTATTACTTGAGGTACATTTGATAAGTACGAATTTTCTGTGTTGAATTCAACAGTCAACTTAACGGAGACCATTTACATTAAAAACATAAGCTAAATGCGCCATCTTTTTGTGATGACAGAACTAGGAATTGAATACATTGTCTTTCTTGACGTCGAAGGGTTGCCATGCTAATATTACTCAGTGGAATAATTAGCAATCTTTATTCGATCATTTTCTTGAATGGCCAATGAGTACAGAGCTTACTATTGTTAAACTAGCTGATTGAAATAAAAACTAATGATTATTACCATGAATGACTAAAAACTGTGTGTGAAATTTCTCACTATTTTTATAAAATTAAACAACCTTTATAAATGAACTATGCAGTAATAGAATATAACTATCTTGTTTCTTACCTCAATTTTTCTACAATCGTGGCGTCATAGTTATCGAGATTCACACACTATAAATCCACTATCAGCTGATTCTGGATTCATCTATAGTGCTATCGAATATTTTTCTGAGAGTCTAAATGTTGGCGAGATCTTTTTTTTTTTCTAAGGAAAGATAATCGATATAAAAATTCGAGTGACTTCATAAGATATGATATGATTAGTGAAAATAATACAAAAAATTTATGTGATAAAATTTGTTTTTTAATTGATTGCTTTTGACATGCTCGCTTTTAATCGAAGTAAACTGGCATGAGAACTTCATATAGCGTACGTTTCACCAAGAAAAAGAATCGGTGGAAAATAACTAACTTTAAAATACAATAGAAGACTAATGAGTTATGATTGAGTAAAAGCTAAAATTGAAATCAATATTTACTACCAATTTAAATTGAGATTCAATGAACAGACAGAAGTCGTTCAGACAGAAAGTTCGTTATCTTGAGAATTTATTCTATTTTGAATTATCAATCAGACATTATTTTGAATTAATTTGATTTAAATTTCACAACTATGTAGTAATTTTCACTGCAACAGCACTTAATAGTGCGTCATTGTGTATATCTGAAGATATCTTCCAAGAATTTATTCAAGTTCTATGATTAATAACTATTGAATAGTTTATGTTTTAAACTTATCTACGATGAAATATTAATACCTGGCAAATGAACAAGTAATAACAGTCTATCGCATTTTATTTTCAATGCAATCTAAAAGAAATTATTCAATAAATTATCTCAAATAGCACTAAACCCATTGTATTGTTCATTGAATTGAGCATACTGTTTTTTTATTATTGCCGAACAACAAAATTTGTATCTAATTTCTCAAACATCATTAAAATTCAGCATGGAAGAAATAATGATTTTCAATTTTGCTTAGTTTTATCTTAGAAAAAGTCTTATTAATTATCTGTAAAAAAATATTCATTGAGAAAATAACGAAATACGTTTTTTTGTGAATATCTAAATTTCTCCTATGAAAACTGGCGGCAGCGTAATTGGCTCATTAGGTAGAACATTGAGATATGATGGAATTCTTTTTAACGAATAATTAAAGTGTTTAGTAATCCAATTAATTGCATATTTATCTTGACGAAGTTTTCCTTCGGATGTATATAGACGTATTGCATACATCCATGATATGTCATTCCATGTAGATTGATATTTTATGTTAATCCATTTGTAATTGTTTTCTAATGGATTCTTCCATAGATCATACCCATACTCATTATTGAGATAATCAACAGGTGAACATGGAATAGAAAACCGATAACCAAATAAATCACAAGAACACAGCTTTGGAAGCAATGGCAGAAATCGTCTATAAAACATGAAATAAATATAGTTTACTTTCGATATTTCATTTTTGATGAGACATGCTTATATTTAACTCTGTTTACTTGATAGCCACACCATCGATGATCATTTTCTCGATATGCCCAAAATAAATCAAATGTATAGTGACCCGTGAATAGACGAAACTCAAGAGAATCATTAACCTATTGCATTTACTTTAGATTGAAATTGAAGAAATAGATAACTTACAAGTCCTAGTGCTCCCCAAAGATATACAATAGGATTTCCAAGAAAATACTTTCGAATATTTTCATCATATTCTTCAGCAAAAAGACCAAAGTCTACATCTTGAGTATATGGTATGAAACCACAATGGCGATACCAACCTAAATATGAATTTAATCTGTATTTGAATTCACTTCTTTTTGGGCACTCATAAATTGATCACTAATGACATTGTTTGTAGAAAGATTGTAGAAAATATAAAGAGTCTTAAACGAAAAAAAGCTTTGAGAAAATATTTTATAGCGAAACAAAATAATAATTAATAAATAAATATCAAAATATTTTCTTCTACTTTATTTTCTGTTCGAAAAAGATGAGTTAGGAAATCGAAAAGTTTTTAAAGAAAGGTAGCGAATTGAAGTTAGATTTTTTCAAATAGTTCTTTTTTCTCTATGAAGTAAAAAATCGTGGAATTGTAATCTATGGCATAGATTATATCAGCAATATCAGCTACTGATTTAAATCTTATCCGAAAGTATCACAAAAACTACTGGGAAAACACATTGCAAAATCTTGAGTTTTCATAACAAATTTCACAACAGAAAACTTTCGTTTTTAAGCGTTCTGACTCCAGTAAAATGGAAGAATAAATTATTGTTTACGATAGATTTTTCTCGTCGAACTATATCAGACGTATGGGAGATATTTGATAGAACTTTTATCAAGTTGTTGTCTCTGAATTAATCCCTAGAATTGAGCTAATTGTCATGCTAAACATGAATGCATCTGATTGATCTGTCAGTATTATCAATATATTTCAGGTAGAAATGTGTTATTCGATCGGTTGGATTCACCAGTGATCCTACTATATTATCTTAGGAAAGATAAAAAATTAGAAACAAAGGTTGTTACCAAGTAATGTTCCTCCAGCAAGCCAATAATTTTTTTCTAGTTTATTCAAAATATAATTAATATTTCTCATTGGTAAAATAACTAAATTAATTTGACTACGATTTTGATAGATGTGAAATTGATTTTCCATTTTATTGGCTAAAGTTCGATTACATTCAAGAAATTCCGACCTCTTATATAACCATAGAAAATGCAATACATTGTTAGGACAGTAGAATGGTAATTGATCTTTGGCAAATTCTTTTTCAGTACTAGAAAATTAAAATTAAAATTAAGAATTTTCTTTTTTATGCCTCTTTTTGATATTTTACTAGCTTACAGTTCTATTACACGAGCTGTATCGCCATATGAAAGATTTATATTGATTGGTAATTGTACCGTAGTTGGTCGTATAAGAAAATAGGATTTTTTTTCATGTAAAATAGCTAAATGAATTAATTGTTGATTGTATGCAATAAATATATGATCGATGGATGAATTATTAAAACTTCTTGATATTGTAACAGAAAACTTTTTCTCTGACAATAATACATTAATTATGTGAATAGAATCGTAGGTAATACCAAATGTAATTAAATGTTTTTGAAATTTTCGAAACGGCAATTGACGAATAAAAAGATAATCGAGTAGAAATGGATCAATTAATAGTAAATTTATTTGAAGTTTTGATAGATATTCAAAAATAAAATAAATATTTTTAATTGATATATTGGCATGATAACTTGTTACAGTTTTATCAAATTTGGATGACTGTTCAAAAATTTTATTATTAAACCAAACGAAACTATAAATAAAACCACAAAATAATATTAAGAATTTGTGATGTTTGAAAAGACGAATAAAATCCATCAGCGCTACTAGCTCACATTGTCGACAATTTTAAATCTTAATAATCAGACATTTAAGTTCTATCTTTTTAATAATGCCATTCAATTTACAGTGTGTTTGAAAAACAAATAAAATTGTTTATTGTATTCCAATGATGATGATAATGATGATTTCAATCGAGCTAGAAAAAGGAAAAAATACAGATGTAAAATATTTATTAGTCTTGACATGAAGACTATCAGAGAAAAAAATCGAGACAGTAAAATTAGCCATTTATATTTGTTTTATCAATCGATAAATTATCCTAGAATAGTCTATATTTCGATTGCTCTCTGTAATGAACTAGCATCGCTAATCATTCAATTTTGTTTTAGTTCTTTTCAAGGAAATGGATATCTATATATCTATATATGTTAGACATGCTCTCGCGAAAAAAAACTAGAATAAAAAGGAAAAGGAGGATCATGGAGAAAAAGATACCAGTTTTGTTATGAATCTAAACAGAAAGCTGATCAATAATATTCCTGTATATCGAATTTTTCTATACTCTTCTTTGATTATTCTACTATAAATATTCATGAACTAAATTAACATAATTTCTGACAGTCTATATATACATACTATTTTGAAAATAAAGTCAAAAGAAAGACTATTCTTAGTAATAACACATTCATATTACATTCGTTACTCGTATGTCATACATACAACGGAAATTTCTACCATCGTGTAATATGCATACTGATTTTAGATGAATTCTTTAACATTCAATGAAAGGATATATAAACTAATCTTACTTATCTCCTTGCTCTTAATCGTTTATAATTTCTGTCATTACTCAAGGAACAGAAATTGAAATCTGATTTTATCTTGTTATTTTTATAAATTATATTGCATAAAACAAAGCAACTTATTCTATTGGATGATATTGAAACGTTTCGCTTTTGCATAACAGACGAATATCTCGCTTTTCTTCAATCAAATATTTAGAAACGAAATTGGCTCATTAATACAAAAAATCAACTTTTCATTGATTTCTTTCTCGACTAATTAATAATAGAAAACTTTGACTCACAAAAAATGAAAACATACACGTATAATGATAATTACTTTGATAGAGTATTTAATGATAGATCGATGCAGTAGTGTAATGAAATCCGTACCTTTCTATGTGGATGTGTAACAATAGACAAAGTCGAATAGGTAATGTATATTATATCAGGCAACATAAGAGATGGTATTGAATTTATCATTTTTGTACGTACTCGCTCTGTATTATATAATGCATGCGGACTAGTTTACAAGTTCAATATTAAACAAAAGTACATGGAGATTTTATTTAAAAAAATTTAAGTAAGGAGAATTTTCTATTAGAAAGTGATCCTTTTGAGAAAGAAATAAATTTAAATGGTAAAAATAGTTGAATTTTTAATTTTCGATTACTGCTTATAAATTGTTATACTACTTCGATAACATGAATTTCAATTCTGCTATATTTAATGTCCTTATTAATCTTCATTTCAGAACAGAATAATCGTTTTACACTTTTACTTTTAATTTAATCGAATTTAAGTTGAAGTTTTTCATATGAAATGAACTGAAATAACCAAATGGGGAATTACTGAAATACTTGTAGTAGACTTTCAGTCTGAATCAATCAGTATCTTTTCAATGAATGGTCTCCTATTTGATTTGGCTTGATTAGGTCATCTAAAATTCTAAAATTACTCTTTAACTGAATTAGTTAAGCGTGCCTTTTTTTCTTATCATTATGAGAAAGGCAACATGTGCTATTTTAAGTATCCAGAGAGATCTATAAGATAAGTAATAAGAAATAGAATTTAAAAAATGATATTCATACGAAAGATATTTGTATTGTCCATATTGATTTGTTATGCAAGTAGCTATCCAAAATATAGATCTGCAATTGATACTAATATGGAAGATCCTGAAGAAATAGGTAAATGAATAAAAAATAGAATTTCAATCATTTATTGGTTTTGTAGGGGGAAACTTTGAATGTGATATTTTCTTAACACCAACTACAGTCGTTCGAGGTATAGGCAAGAAAGATCCATCTGCTTGTTGGCCAAATGGTATAGTTCCATATGAAGTTTCATCAGATTATGGTAAGAATTTCTTTTTTTTTTAAACTATTCATTATCGAGCATTTTTTTAAATAAAACTAGATGCATATGATCGAGCAAAGATTATATCAGCTATGCGCAGTTTAGAAAGAGTTGTTTCATTAAATCCAACTACAGCTTCATACTGTATTCGATTTCGTCCTAAAACTATTGATGATAAATATTTTATATCAATTAAACATGGTAGTGGTTGTAGCTCATATGTATGTTATAATTTACTACTGACAAAACATTTATACTTTCAATTAAAGTGGGTCGCATTTTCGAAGGTGGCCAACAACTTACATTACAAATAAAATCATACTGTGTTGATCGTGAAGCAACTATCATGCATGAATTTATGCATGGTAAAGAAAAAACAAACAATTTATTCGTATGCCGTATTATACATTTATTTTTTCTATAGCATTTGATTTTTGACATGAACAATCACGTTCAGATCGTGACGATTATATAACTATTGATTTTAATAATGTACAAAAGGGTAACAAAAGATTTTGATAGATTATTTCTTTTATTTTAATTGATTTTATATTCATCTGTCTCTCTATATGTTTATAAAGGGAGCGAGCATAATTTTAACAAATATTCATTTGAAGTAACTGATGCATTGAATGTTGCATATGATTACAATCCCGTAATGCACTATTCAAAAACGGCTTTCTCAATGAATGGACCTACCCACGATTATTACGAAAGTTCCAAATCTACGGATCGGACCACGAAATGCATTAAGCGCCATTGATATAGAGGAAATCCGAAAATATTATAATTTTATTTCAATATTTTGATATTTGATCCGAACTTCTTTTGTTTTGATTGAAAGTATTAAGATATTTTATGAGTCCACAGACACAATAAATGCTGTGTACATCGAAAAATAAATGCAACTTGAACCTGTGTTTTTGGTGCATCCATTGGTTCTCATTAGATCATTTTGGCATGATAGTTTTTTTCCATCGATAAATGCGTTTATTGTCTATTTATTTGTCGCCTTCGTGTTTCTGATATTGTCATTGTTGAAAATGATTCATCGAGTATTACAAAAATAATTGAATTAATTTCTCAATCGGATTTGAGTTTCATTATTTCAGAGGCACGTAATTGAATACAAGTTCGTGTTTTTACTAATCACTGAATTTCCCGTTTTGATGTTGGCACTAAATGAATACATGAGCATGATCGTAATAATGCTCTGCATACTTTTCGTGAACGGTTCTCAGAATATTTCGATGGAGATTGTTCTATTCAACTATTGCATCGAACGCGAATGTTTTCTTATTCTATAGGTTGATCAATTATTGACCAAGAAATTTTTTTTCAAGTTCAAAGAACCATTAGTCGATTATCTCCATAATTAATATTTGATGACAAGAATAAATGTGTTCATATATGGTGCAATTCAACTTGAACATGATATATATATATATATACATATATGCGTATATTAGAAGAAGATCAATGCAAATATTGTGTTTAAACAATAATCATAGTTGTAGAAGAGTTTTTTGCCATGAATCTTAATCAAATTTCATCTAAACAATATCTGAATAAACCTACTTCATCGATACTAGTCGAATGTGAAAATAATCTCGTTTTTCGATACGTTTTTCGTTTCTTTCTTGAACATACTCGTACTCATTATCAACTACCAACTCTGTTCAATGCTGTAGTAACTAAAATTAATACGCTAACTTTTGTTAATGTTGTGCATATATTTACTTTTAGAAATCGATGCAATTATTCCTATTCCTTACGATGATTTGAAATAGAATGCATTTTTAACACAATGTAAATTAGATGCTCTCAATGAATTAGCTTGTAGGCATACGTAAAAACTCACAATACAGTTTGAAATGAGAAATAAAGTATAGTCTATATAGTCCATGTTCCATTTCATTTCCTGTGTAGAGTTCCAAAAAAGGAACAAAGACGCTTTCAGTTACAATAGGCAGACGCTGAGTTAAACAAATCGAAGATGAAAACAATGGAATATTAATATTACTAATATAATGAGATATCTTCAGCAAACTTTTCCTACGCCAAAATAAAATTTAGAACTTTATAATATTTCAAAATAGATTCAAAATCAATTCACTCGAAAATTCTATTCAAACTTTTAAAACCAATTCAAATGTCAAGACCCTTGAGTTACTGGGGAAATCGATTTTCTATTAGGCTGATGCATACAGTAGTGTTGGGGGTTCTGTTTGTACTATATATGTTATCAGAAAAACGATTCTAAAATGTGATAGCTTTAATAAAATCTAGTATTTTCTAAGAATTTTGTATGCCTGATATATATGCATCCTTGAATAGACGAATGATTAAGAAATATGATAATTCAATCCAATGTTATAGAGTTTTACTAGCTTTTGAAGAAAACTACAATTCATGTTATGTAAAATACAATATTTAAAAGGCTTTAAAAATTGATTCTAAAATATTGCTTATTAACATATGTCACCTATAGTTCAAGTTCATATATTGAAATCATTCTATTTGCCTGTTGAACCTTGTCTATGATACACACCCACATATGAGCACGATATATGTCAATAGCTATTTCAGTTCTTAAACATTTGTAACATTATTTTCAGAGTATGCGATAGTAATAGCACGCTTAGGCAACACTTTTACACAAAAATTGAATCGAAATAAATCACATAACTTTGTGAGTAATTCGTGATGAATCTTAGAATAGCAAAGAGTATACTTTAGCTAAAATTCGTTTTTCATAAAAAGGCTTTTATTTTAGTATGAAATATGTTTTAATCACAAGCACGGAAAAGAAAAGATTAGCTACTTTTTATGTTCGCTTTAATGTTATGACTTTTTGACAAGCAGAAGTGAAATTGCGATGAACAGTAAAAGGATTTTAAAGGAGTCAAATCGATCATCGAATCAATACAGTTAAAATAGCGCCAATTACATTTATAGTCACAGCAACAATATCAACAAATGTGGCACTACTTAATTTAATGCTATCTGAGGGTGTGATAAAAGCAATACCGACAGCTAGTCCAATAGCGCCAGCAATAAACGATAAAATTGGAAGAACTTTGCTGATCATAAATATAATTTGATTCGCATCTGTTTTTATAATGATATATGTGAAAATGCACACTGCAGATAGTGCTGATAGAATGCAAGCAATTGTTACAAATACTCTAGCTGCCATCATTTTGTGGCATCTTTGAATAGCTTGACCCCTATATAATTTACAGTCTGATATGATATATCCACATTGTGTTGGTCCATTAATCGATATACATGCACGCCATAGACCTATAGTGGCTTTTTCCGATTGAGATTCACTTACACCCCTAAAATATATAAATATATATTTCCTTTTTTTAAGAGTTCCGAAGAATTAACGTGAATATTGAAATAAAACTTGATATGAAAATAAATAGAGAATAACTTCAATTTGAATAAAAATTTGAAATAAACTGAATAAGATATGATTTATCTCACACTCTATTGCTATTAATTCAAAATAGAACAATCGCTTGAAGTTGAAGTAAATATTTTTCTTTTGTATGAAGTAATAACAATTAAAAATTTCACTATATCGTAACTATAGTGTGTATAAATCGATCCAAATAGAAATAAAAATGAAATCAGTACAATTTTGATTAGCAATGATCTGTAATAGTTGAATGTGAAAAAACTTACAACGATCAGATTCACACAGTTTATAAAAGTTGAGAAAAATCTTGCGCTGACATCACGCAGAAAATATTTGTCTCTATCATAAATACGAAACTTTCTCGTTAGTTATCTGTTTTAAATAACTTCATAAATTTCTATACTCGATTTTATGTGACTACTATTGAATAATTTTATATTGTTTTGCAACCTTCAACAATAGATATGTATACTGTATTTTCAGGGCATATAAAAGTTTCAATAGAAAGAGAAAACTAAATAGAATATTTCATACCATTCTGGTAGAGCATTACTGACGACGTAAAGTATAAAAGCCAATATCATAATGCAACCACTGACAATAACTAATATGGGTCTGACAGAAGCCATTTTTCTTTTGATTTGATTTTTGCAATACACTCGTTGATCGTTTGTACGTATTCGAGTGATCTCTATAACATTGAGTATTTGCTTTATTTTGATTTACTCTGTACTAAGATATTGCTTTTTATAAGCTAATAGCAACCGCCCCCTCAGTGATAATCCAATATTATGATAAATAAAAAATTCAACGATCACCCTCCATAATAAATATTATGTCTGTTAATCTTTCGTATCGTATGAATAAATTCACGCAGAACACACATATCACATTTCGTATACTATTGAATGACGTCTTCTCCACAATCATCATGGTTATTAGAGGGGTGGACAACATCCCGTAAAATCGTGAAATGGTTCAATAACCAGCAGAAATACTTTACCCCTAACAAAGTCAAGGAGAAATGGATATTTTACAGCAGAGATGATTTATTTACAAGCAGAAATATATGAATCATATGCCACTATTCCAGCAGAAGCTTAAAACTGTCATGGAGAAATCGATAAATTATCTACAGGAAAGATTATTTGTTTTTCACTATAAAGGGATATCTCAAAGAGAAATGGATATTTTTAATAGAAATGGTTTATTTTGAACGTGAAATGAATATGCCATATCACCGTATATCAGGACCATTCTGTACTGTATATCGTGTTGCATGGTGAAAAGTTGTTCTGATAGTCATATGTGGAATCTAACAGTTAATCTTATGCTGAGATTGTGGTTTTGTAAGTGAAAATGGAGGCCTTCTTGAGAAAAATCGCGGGTAAGTGCGGAATAATTGCGGAGGGTACGGGTATCTTGAAGCGGAAAATACGCAGTTGGTTATTATCATGATTGTAGTAGTAGCTGCCAGTGGAGTAATACAGTTTTGTGGAATAAGAAAATTCCTTTATTTGCAGACTTTTTCACGCATATATTATGGTTACGAGTGCTATTAAAAAAGTTTTCGTTCGGTTCGAGTTAAGGATGCTGCATATTTTTTATTTCTTACATATTGCGCTGTTTTATCCAGGGTTTGTGAAGAAATAATATTCAGTCCAAATTTTGTTTTCTTTGATAGAATGGAAATAATGGTATAGATAGTAATATGGCAGAGGAAAAATGAGTTAAAACGGGGGCAAAGAATTCATATTTATCTATAGAAATGATAGAAAACAATATTGAAAGGGGTCATTTCTTTATTCTAGTCATAAGTATTGAATATCTCGATATATGTTTAGAACGAAAACATGTATATGTACGTGCATATATTTGATCGTCTTACATAAACAGAATGAAAAGAAAATATTTTTTGCCTGGACGACATTTTTCTGCTTGAGATTTCTTAGATTTGCTAAGAGTTCTTAAATTCTAAATCGTAGAAAAACTATATATGAATTTATAATTCAGCAGCAAACAAAAGCTGTCGTTACTATTATAATCATTTCAATCAACTTGAAATCGAAATAGCATTTAATCATTTCAGAAATATTTAACTAAATTATAATCACATCAGTAAATTATTAATCATCATTAGAAGAAGAATCTTGAACATATTTTGAAACTAACTGATGAATTTTTAAAAATAATCTTCCAAAACCAAACATAGGTTCTGCGTATTTTTTTATATCTTGCGAAACTAGCTTTGTGTTCAAAGATGACTTTTTGTGTTTCTGTATAAAAATAAAGATATAATTCAATCATTATAAGAGAGATATTAATTGAAATAAAATATAAACGAGAATAAGAATTCGTTTAGTGAAAATTTAATCATACTACAAGCGAGGGAACAAAAACAAATTTACGGAAGTAATATATTGATTTCATAGTTATTTTACTTCAAGATCAAAAAAAGAAATATGAAATATTTCTTATCAATATTCTTGTATACCAACAGCTTCAAAAGATAAAACTATCGAAATGTAACTTATCTGTAGGCGTTTTTCTAGTTAGAAAATTTCAGAAGTATTTAAAAGTTATTTAAATGAAAGAAATTCTGCGTTTTCACTTATTCAGGTATTTTTATTTTTTTCTCCATCGTGTTCCTAAATCAACTACGAAGCTCATCTTATTCGAAAAAAATAAAACGCTCTATGTGGTCAGTTTCTAAGTGATTTGTAATATGCGTGTTCCACATTTTAGCCCGAGCGGGACTGTACTGAAAAGCTTTTTCTATGATGGGTCCATAAGAAATTAAAGTTATCCTGGTCTAACTTTTCTTTAGAAATATAAACCCCTCATTATCCTTTAGATCCCTTTAATCCCTTTAGCCCCATTACTCTCATTACTCTCCTTAGTCCTTTTGCTCCCTCTCGTTCCTTTACTCCCTTTAGTCGTTCTACTACCTTTAGTTCTTTTAGTCCCTTTTGATCCCTTTAGATCTAAAAAGGGATTCAAGAGGCTAAAAGGACTAAAGGGATCAAACTGATAAATATCGCATATATTTATAAAGGAATGTTAGGTCAGGATAATTTCAATTTTTGTGGACCTATGGCATTTATCTCTATATATATATATTTGCATATAGATTCTTTCTCTTCCATTTCTCCTTGTTGAAGCATTTTCCTCTATAAATTATAGGCTTCTGCTTGAAACTATTTACTTGGAAAAATAGTGAATCATAAAGATATATGTATATATATATTCTTTCTTTTCCATTTCTCCTTAAAACGTATGACTTTATGTCGGGTGGTCCGTTTCTGCTGAAAATGTGACCATGTCCCGATCAATTGGTCCCATCGTCCACTGCTGAAACTATGTGGTAGAAGTACACTATTGAATTTCATAAAAGATATTTTTGCATTTATTGTAGCATAAGTATAGATAACAAACATTATAAAAATTATTAAATCATTCGAATAGATACTTCTGATATTAATGGAAAAAATATTTGAAAATACTGATAATAATAAAGTAAGACAAATAATTGAAAACACTGGAAAACAACTAGTAGCTACAATAATATCCAAGAAAATTGCTAGTTCATTATTGATGTTTCACAGAGTTTGGTAAGATTGCAAGGTTTTCTCCCCATCATATGGATAATATAGAGATGTCTACTGACTGTTATTTGCAGAATGCCTAAGTTTATATTAATATTCACTTGAAACGAAACATCTTTCTCATGCCATACTTTGCAAACACGGCAGATTTTCATTTAATGTTATCTTCTGTGGTCGCAGAGAAAAACGTTTTGAGAAGTGCATCATTCGATAGCATATGAGGTACATATTAGTTAGTTAAAATATCAAGGTTTATAAAATTCTGAACTGTCAAATATGGATCACTGGTTTTTGCCAGAAAATTCGTGTTTTAGTGAGCTTCAATGGCTTTCTTTTATTTATGAAAAATAAATTTCTGATATAAAATGAGTGGTTTCCAAAATGTTGCTTTGTTCATAACAATATAGGTTCCTTTGTAAACACGTGCGTTAGCACTTCGTCCTATTGATCATTTCAGTGATCCGTATAAATTAACTATGAAACACCACACGTCTATTGTGCTTTCGTGACAATACTTGCCATTTTTGTTATAAACTCCACATTATTATTTGAAGAAATCTGTTTTGTTTCTTTCTCATGTAAGAGAAACAAGTTAGATATAATCTTAAAATATTCGAAACTAGTGAAAAATGAAACATCGTATTCAACTAGCGTGTGAAAAATTGTAGACTACTCATACTTATTAAATATTATTTGAAATTCTATTTTCTTTTTCAAATTAATGAGAAAAGTTTTTTCATTTTAAGTGACATATTCATATTTTGCAAAGCTTGCTGGTCTCTATTTCACTTTCAGTTCATTAGAAAAACGTAACATTGAACTGGTCCATATTTTAGCTATGTTTGATTTCATGTTCTCAAGAGCATAGAAATATAACAGCAGATCTAATTCACATGAGAGACTATAAAACACAGATTCTTTTAGTCTTCCCCATGTAAAAAAATATCCAGGTCGAACATTCCGGCCACCGGATCCGGTAGGATACTGCAGGAAATATGCAAGAAAGTCACTATATCCTGCAGGAAAGGAAAACACCGAAAATCGGTGGAACATGGAAGCAGTATTCCGGTCAAAAATACGGCCCGACTTTCCCGGCGGATTGCTGCCAAGTTCCAGTGCTTTCCGGCAGGAATTGATCGGAAATCATCGGAAAAAATCCGAAAATTTTTCAACTGGAGTACTGCTTCCACAAAATCAACGGAACTACCCGGAGCCGACCGTTTCCAGGCCGGACTGTTCGACCTGGGTAGGGTAAAATCAGATTAAAATCGATTACCGTTTTGATTAAAAATCGATTATAATTTGAGAAAGCAGTTATATCGCTGTACTAATCGATTATTATCGATTAAGGTTGATTGTAATCAATTCCTATTCAATTAGTAACAGCTAATTTAAAGTAGCTGTAATGATTTGAAATCGATATCAGGCACATAATAACATCTCATCAATTACTTCCAGTAACGATGATTTACAATTAGCAAGATTAGACTTATTTTTACTTTCCTGGAAGTACTTTCTCAAGAATTCGTCAGTATTCTCTAAATTTCATTATTCAGAATTTTTACTTTCGCAACCAAATATACTTCTACTTCCGTATTTTCTGCTAAACAAACTGGTGATACTTTTTTTTGCGTACATGTATTTTTTTCATCTTTTGGATCAGCTCCTTATTCAAGGGATCTTACCCTAATTGTTCGTACACCTAAAACTTACCACAGAATAAACTTAATGAAATAGTTCTAAACTCACTTGTTTCAATTCTAACATTAATTGTTCGTTATTCATTGTGGAAAATATCTGAAATTGAATAGAAAAAAAAACAATTCTCGTTGACGAGAACAAATACTTATTGTTTCTAATAACCGAATGTATAGCGAAATAGCACATCTACTTTAACTTCAAGGCTTATTATTATTTTACGAATTAGAATTTTGTGCTTCTATGGATGACGCAATTGTATTATCTTATCAAAATCAATTATAAATTAATTCTCTTTTTATCAAATATCTTAATGATATTGTTTTCTTTTTTTTATTCATTTATTTTAAAAAATTCATCATTGACAACTATATATGTTATTCCTTTGTTTATATAAGACATTCAAATCGTTCAGATTAAGTTTTAGTTTTACATGAAAGAAAATCTTTCACTATATAAGCCAAGAAAATAATTGGCTAAATGAATATTTATTTATTTAGAAAACAACAAAAGAAAGTGATTAAAAACTTTTCGTCAGATTTTATTTTATTTTTGAAAATAAAATTCTATGCCAATAGTAATTTTTTTAATGAAGAACAACGATATGTTTTTTTTACATAAGATCAAACACCAGTTTGATTTCGGCTACTATTTGAGCTTTTCTTTGAGCCCAAAGAAAAATTCCAACAGAAGAACTACGGTGAATTGTTCACTTTCACTAACATTATTAATTACATCCTATGCATGACTTTTAATACTTGTGCACCCTAACAAACATTAACGAGTTTATGACTAATGACATTCAAATCATAGAATATAAAAATAGTTAAATTCAATTTGATTAATCAACATCAACACTTGTGCAAAATGATTATATCATATTACACTGAAAGCTTTATTTTCGTCACGAAAATACTTCAATTAAACAATTTTCTTTTTAATTTCATGTACATAATGCCAAGTTGCATTGAATATAATTGTGATATAGTAGCATGTTATCTTTTTTTTATTGAATTGATTTGGATATGATTTTAACAGAATAAATCAAGTCATCAGATAAATTTTCATTTTTTTTATTTAGATCGAAACTATGAGAAACACAAGCTTTTGATGAGACTGAGAAAAGCTTAGAGCTTGTCTTTTTTGCTTGTTGAACATGAATATCTAAATGAGAAATAATCATATCTAATGATAGGATAACATAAAACGAGTAGATGATGCGCAAAGACAAACAACAAAAAGTAGAGACGAATACAAGAGAAGATCAAAGTTCTTTTTTTTTCTAATCCTTCATTTTTGTCGGCTTATTACAAAGTGCCACATTTTGCAATAGCAACCTTGGCCTTTGGAGCACCTGATTGCGAGCCTAGATTTTAGAATATAAATAAATTAGAGATTGTTTAAGACAGAAAATAAATTGATATAACATACCATAACTTTCGATTTTCTTAACCAGATCCAAACCCTCCACTACTTCACCGAAAACGACCTATGAAAAATAAAATACTAAGTAAAATAAATAATTATTGAAGATATAATACATGTTTGCCATCGAGCCATGAAGTTACAACGGTGGTAACGAAAAATTGCGAGCCATTGGTGTTTGGACCAGCATTAGCCATTGATAAAAGACCAGGTTTTGTATGTTTAAGCTTGAAGTTTTCATCAGCGAATTTTTCACCATAGATACTGTAAGTTAAAATATCAACAAACTTAATTCAGCATAATCAATTCAACATAATCAACATACCTTTTACCACCAGTGCCGTTGCTAATAGAGAAAAAATAAGTAAATATTTATCAGAAAGAATGTTTTTTTTTCTAATTATCAACTTACTGTCTGGTGAAATCGCCACCTATAAAAAAATCAATCAATGAATCAATCATTAAGAACAAGTAACGAAAATATTTACCTTGAAGCATAAATTGAGGAATGACACGATGGAATGTACTTCCTTGATAACCAAAACCTTTTTCGCCTGTGCATAATGCTCGAAAATTAGCTTAAAATAACAAAAAATAACATTATTATACTGAAATAAAATGATTCATTTCAGATACCAGCTGTTTTTGGTACAACATCATCAAAGAGCTGTAAATAAGAAACATTAAGTTTTGTTGTATCCGATTTCGTGAGAAGTCATTTGATCTTACTTTGAATGTAATGCGACCAGCTGGATTATTATCGATTGTAATATCGAAGAAAACGTTTGGTAGGGCCATTATTCAGACGATTTGATGTTGGAAATTCGAATCTAGAACATGACATGACATCATCGATACAGTGAAAACGTCAGTTAATTTGAGAAAAAAATTACAACAAAAATGCTAACAGAAAAATTCGATTGCACAATATGTATAAACATTCAAATATATGTATAATAAAGGAAGCACACATATAGAGAAAATACATACAAAACAACATCTGACATTAAGCCAATTGATAGGAGAAAAAAGCGATTGAAACAACATTGAGAGAATACATATACTCAAAAAGAAAATAAGGAATTATAGATGACTAGGAGAACAAAAAATTCAAAGTCACTGCTGACGTATATGACGAGAATCGATCATATGATTATTATTATTATTTAATTGTTGATGAGATGATAGATCACTTAATTGATTACGATCTCGATCGACATTTAATTCTTTTAATAAAATACTTGATATTTGTTGTAATGTACACGACGGCATATTTGAATACTAAAAAATATAAAGAAACAAAAGATCAAACGAAATGTTTCGAAAGAAATAATCTTACACGAATTACGATTGATGTACAATTCATTTCTTTGATAATCGATTTACATGATGAATCTTTTACTAAGTTATTTAATGCTCCAAGAATAATTTCAATCATAATATCGAATTGACGTAAATATTGTTTTTCATCGAAAATTTTTGTTCGCTCTCGATCTACGTTAATCAATAATTCTATTAACCTTCGAACGGCATTTTGTTCACATAATTGTGCAATAATTGTTGGTGATAAGGATAAATTTTTTATTAAGCCAACAGTTGCTTTGATAATTCCCCAATGTTCTTTAAAATTTTTATCTCTTAATAATTTCACGATATTACCGATTCCATATGATTTTCTAATTGATTCACGAGCTTCATTTTCTAAATCGTGACGAGCTGTTACATGTCGAAGTGTGCACAACTAAAACAAAGAATAAATTTCATTAACAACGAACAACGTTTTTTGGGCAGTCTAGTCGAATAAATAACTATGCCTCTATGAATAAAATTTTTGTTTATGAATTCAAGTTACATTTATGATACTGTGCACGAATCATATTTCGCTCGTTTATGCAAGTGCGTGATAGAGCTGAAAAATCTATTTCTTCTGCATCCGTCCGTCTAGATCACTCCGATATTTAAGTTCATTCATGAAATCGTTAATCTATCGATGATATTGCAGCGACTCTACTTCAAAAATGAATTCAATTACACGAAACTTAATAAACTCAAGGCTAATGCTGCTATTTTTAGAAGCAGCTTTACAGGACAAAAAAAAGAACGTTTTTTTCGATGCTGAACAGTGGTAGTAGAGTACAAAAAAATCAAATCATGTTTGACTGAGTAAATATCATGCAAGAAATTATAATTCAATTTGTATTCAACTGTATGAAAGTAGTTCTCATCAATACATGTGAGCGAGTAAACACGAAAAGTAAAAGTCTTAGTTTATGAATTACGATGAAATTCCAGTTAGATTAGAGATGAATGTAACAAATAAATTCGAGACATTAGTACGACTATCAAGATTGAAAATCGGAGATGTTTGCACATTCACAAACAGTAACTAAATTCACTGGGAAAGAAGGAGCAGTGACGATTTCGATAGTTTTCATATTAGTACACAGTCAAAATACTCAATCTAGTTTTTTCTCAACTTAAAGCCCACATCGGTTAACTGTTACAGAACGAATAATTTTTAGTGGATAATGTAAAGAAATACGAATTCTTTTAACTTACAGCTGCTTCAATTAAATCATCGTTTCCATCGGCATTCATCATTAATTTTTGCATTAATGTTTGTACCCCATTCAGCTTCACTAATAAACTTTTGTTGATTCTGTTGTCAGCTGTTAAATTGCTCAAAATTCCTAATGAACATAAAATTGATTGGTGATCATCAGTTAAAAGTATTGCTGCTAATTGTTGAATTAATGAATCTACATCACGCTGAAGAAAAAGGAGAACAGGCATATTGATTATGAAAAGTGTACAATATAAGCAATGTAAATTTTTTTCTTTCTCACCATGCGAGTGGCTTGATCAGATATATTTCTTAATGCAATAAGACAATTATGTCTTATACGAATACTTTTTGTTACACGTATTTGTTTTTCAAATATACTCAACGCATTTAGTTGTAAAAACACTCTTTTAATTATTTCATTTCCAGAAGATATGATTGGAAACAATTTTGATATTGTCAATAATAACTTATCATATTTCGTCGTATCAAAGATGGATAAAAGACGTTGTACACATTCTTCACTATTTTGAATGAATAATTTTGAATTCAAATTATAAATTGACATTTTAAGTAAACAATCGGAAACTAATGTTAATAGTTTATCACTTGTATTATGGAGTAAATTAATAAAACTTTGTGTGCCATTGCAGCGATCTATTTCATTGGCTGATTGCTCTTGGAGAACGATTAAAAAATTATGTAATGTTGTTATAACAAAATTAACTGTACTGTCAGGTGAACTTGAAGTTAAATAAAAAAAAGAGGAAAGAATATGTGCTTACAAGAACGCATTATAAAAACAATTTTACTTACTCAAGAATTTGAATCAATCGTGCGATTCCTCCACAATCAAGTATTGCACGAAGACCTTCTTGTTGTTGTGATAGACCATGGAAAAAGCTCGCCAGAACAAAAATTAATTTGCCATCACCAGAATCTTTCGAAAAACTTTCCAATAGAGCATGAATTATCTAAAGAAAATTATTTTTGTTTTAAATCGAAAAATACGTTCATGCATGAAAATTTACATTACGATTTCGTATAACTTCGGATCGACCTTCGCCACCTTCCTTCACTAAGACATGTGTGAGTGAAACAGCTTCACGTACAATAACAGGATCATCTTCCATTATTAAATTAAGCAATTCTGGTAAAACTTGACTTGGCTCCGGTCGTGACTGTGGTACTGGAGCTGGTTGCATTTCAGTATATTGTGGATGAATATTTTCATGATCGGGTGGCAGTGGTGGTGGCGGAGGAATCGGCTCATAACCAGGTGTTGTTGTTCCATGATGTAACGGACCAGTTGTATTGGTCACTGTAGAATCGATACTGCGCAATGAAGCAGCCCGTGAATTGAATCCTGAATCACGTTGTGATGCTGATGCATTTGAAACTGCATACGGATCATCAAGCCACATTGATGTATGTGTTTCAGGATTAATTGGTTGTAATTGATTTGAAAGAAGTGGATGTTGAGGATGATGCATGGGATGAGAAGGATGTGACGGAATCTGATGATGCATCGGTGGTTGAGGCACACGATTATTTGTTGGATAGTCCATGATTATTAACTTAAAAAAATGAATATAAGAATAAAGAATGAATGATGGATGCACATTATTATATTAAGTCTCTTTCTTCTTCCTTTTTTTACCAATGATGATGATGTGCTCGAGAAACACAAATGGGTAACTATTCATTATTCTTACCTAAGTTAGCTGGAAGTGTACGTTTACGATGAACCCGTAACAAAAAAGAAAAAAGTAAATGGAAACGAGATAAAGAACAAGAAGCGACCGGCACGGCGGTCGTTCTTTGTCTGTACGGATGAAAAGACGTAGGCAGCGTTGTCTTTTATTAACCAATGAGATCATTGATTTCATAGCTTGTTAGCATTCCGTCCTCTCTGCGTTCATCTCGAAAATACTTCGACAAATTTTCGAATAATGGTGATTTCAATATAAAAAATCACCCTATATGTCGAATAGTTAATAAAATTTAAACGAAAATGTTGACCACGACGACACCTATCGAATCCTGTGAAATGAATATGATTTTTCAATCGTACGCTCACAAGTAGTCAACTAGTTCACTTGATTATGATCACTTGCACATGCAGAACATCCGGCCATATTTCTTGTTACTATAACAATAGATTTTCAAATTTGTTACTGACATTTACGTCAGAGCCGAATCAATTTTATGACTGCTCATTGTCATTTTGCGCAGTCATAATAAATTGTGTAATGAGAAACATTCGCATGATTGAATGTGTACTTTTAGGTTGTAAAAATATATTTGAGTAAATGAAAATTTGTTTTTAAAGCTATAAATAAAGGTGATGATAATATTTTTTCTTTTAAAAGTAAATATAAAATAATACTCACATGTACTTCGTTTACTTGGTATCGTACATTCACAAGTAACTAGCATTGAAACTACAAAGTCCTTTCGAACAAATTTAATAGGGTTTATCACAACAACAGTATTAATCACAGCTATTTCACTCTTTCGAAATACTGAATCAACTTCATCATTTCAAACTGTGTGTAAAGTGGAAATTATTCTGGTTATACATTTGGCATGTTGTAAAAATTGAGCAACCAGTAAATTCAAGTTGTGATATTTACATCTAGATATTATTTTACAAGTACGATAATTAGTAAAGAATGCATACTTTTTTGTTTTATACTTCTGAGCAATAAAAATCTGCATTATTACTAGTTGAACTAATCAATATTAGGAGAAACTAGGGAATAAAATTGTTTACAATCAATAAACGTTGGTCATGCAGAAAATGCATATTTTAAGCAAAAGCAATAGTAAGTAGACACAGAAAATGTTACCATTTAGCACCTTGATGACTTATACATTGTGAAGATCAGTGGCTAAAATAAAATGTTGATTGTTCTCTTTTTTCAATGATGAACCACAAACAAGCAGAATATTGATATATTTCTTTCATTGCTTCATATTGGAAAAAATTGAAAAAACGACATATAGTGTTTAGTGTAGCAATGTCTAGTACGAAGTATGTGTTTAGTTTTACAGAAATGTGTCTACATGTCATTTATAAAACATTTAGTTAGGAGAATAATTTAATCATTTAGCGGCAATCAATCTATCGTTTTGTGGTTATACGTATGATACTATTCATTGTGTTAAAGAAATATACAACAGAATGTGAATAGTTTACACTTGTTCCCTTTTATTCTTCTTAAAATAATTAAATGTTATTTTTCAAATAAATTATAAGAAAACGTCGAGCACAAATGATTTTGTTATTTTCCAAAAATTATCGTAAAAACCGTTGAGAATGAAGAAACTAAAAGCATATACTTTGACATCAATTTTAATTTATTTTTTTTCCTACTATCTCATACAATAAGTTGCTTTTGAACAGCTAGATTTTGAGTATTTGAACATAGACTAAATAGTAACAGGCAAGGATAACAAGAGAAATTTTAAATTTTGTGCAATTTCTTTAACGATCTAATTCTCCACAACTAGCAATTGTAATTCTTTTCTGTGTCTTGCCAGACTGTGAGCCTAAAGCTTCGACTTTTCGAACGATATCCATTCCATCAGTTACTTCACCAAAGACGACCTATTAGTAAAATAAATCGAATAAAATTATTGATCTTTCATTGCAAAATATCCATACATGTTTGCCATCTAGCCATGGGGTTGCTACTGTTGTAACAAAAAATTGTGAGCCTAGAAATAATGAACTTGTATTCCTTACAAAAAAAAACGGTTTAATAAATATTACCATTTGTATTTTTACCAGCATTAGCCATTGAAAGTAAACCTTCTTTGGTATGTTTAAGTTGAAAGCTATGAAACATATTACGAATCATCTTTCTATTTTTGTCAACAATTTATTAATAGATAGTTACTTTTCATCTTCAAATTTACCTCCATAGATACTATTGATTACATAAATATTTGTAAATGCGGAATTAAAAGTCTGGCATAATTATCTTACCTACGACCACCAGTACCATTGCTAAATAAATGTCAAATTACTTATTAAGTTATTAATATGAAGCAGGGAAATATTTTCACTTACTGTCGTTCAAAATCTCCACCTTGTAACATAAATTGTGGAATTACTCGATGAAACGTTGAATCTCTATATCCAAAACCTCTTTCACCTGTGCATAAAGCTCGAAAATTCTCTATAGAAGAAAAAAATCGATAACCATCATTGATTAATTTTAGTTTTTGATCTTCATACCAGCCGTTTTCGGTACAACATCATTATAAAGCTA
>CAJNYU010001032.1:0-10553 GCA_905331475.1 Rotaria socialis
GGAGTTCAATGGACATCCTACTGCAAGCTTTATTTGGTTCTCTAGAGTTTTTGGAGGCGTTTAGCAGGATTTTTGGGTAATTTTCACCAAATACTGGGGTTCATAAGATACTGAGCATTGTGGGAAACTTACGAGCCCATCAATTTTGGTACTTTGTGCCGTTTCTTGCAGATTTTGGCGTAACCCTTTTAGTTCCAGTAAATAATATCTATTATGCCTCGAAAGTCACGGCATGAACAGCATTCGAACTCGGTCTCCTATGCATTTTTACGCAAGAGAACCATTGAAAGTGAGAACTGCAGTGGCTCTTCCGAAGCGGGTATTGATTCAGAAGCGAACGACAGAAGCTTGGAGCGGTCGGCACAATTCATACAAGAAATTACAAATACTGATCTGCCTGTTGTGTTTGAACTTTGCTAGGCGAAACGCCCACTTATATATCGAACTGTTTTACGGTAGAATCCTTTGCGCAAGTTCGAGGTCAATTGTAGAGACTGCGATATTTTTTATAGAGAATCGGTGGATAGCTTTAATCCAGGTGAAATCTTTTACTCAGAGTATTCTTCTTTGGATTTCGGGTGCAATGGCAGCAGAAATTGCACACGAGTGGACTGAAGCGTTCAGCTCAAACGATGTAGATGAATTTGATTGTGAGAATCGTGGTGGCAAATATTCCGCCAAATTGTATGATTTTTTCCCGGTAAAGATCTCTAGAAATCCTGCTAAGAGCCTCCAAAAACTCTAGAGAACCAAATAAAGCTTGCAGTAGGATGTCCATTGAACTCTCCGTGCTTGATTACCTACTTGGCAATCTTTTGGGTTTCATATCTCGAAAATCAAGGAAAAGCAGAAAAGTGAGTTTTTCGTTTTAGCATAGGTTTTTGGTAAAGTCCGATTTTCTTAACCAAGAAAAACAATTTCGAAAATCTACTCGTATAGTTTTGTGCAGAATGATCTGACGAGTCGATTGTCATAAAAAAATTGATTCTCGTATGAAAAATAAAACCTGTAAAAAGTTTGGAAGAATGGGTACTTAGGGTTTCTGAAGACTCCACTGCAGAGGCCCTAACAGGCGACGGTTAGTCTCTAGAAAGTTATTGATGATATATTCTGATTTAGCATTTCACGCTGAACAAGAATATGTCCTTTTCAAGTTAAATAGACTATGTCTTGGGTCTCAAAATCCCATTTTACGGGAAAACACTACAAAAAGTGGTTTTTCAGAAGCCGAAAGTTTTTTGGTTTTTCAGACCCAAGATAGCATCTAAAATAGTTTTAAACCAGATATTCGTGATCACCGTCAGCTGCTCTATCGAATGATGCACTAAAAAACGAAAAATAAATTTTACTCGAATTGCGCATTGTGTGCACCTTACATCGAAATAAATAATGCGTAGCATAGAACGAAAGCGTATTATTCGGCTGAAAATGAATGTTTCGCTGAGAAGTATAACATATAGATATTCTTTCAGTTTCTCTTCGAATTACTGATGTATTCTAATTTTTAAAGAAGTAAAGTTGTCAGGCAAAATATTTTTATGAAGATTTTCATTTAGTTTTTTTAGTCAAATGCTCCTCTTCATGTTACAAAAAGACCGTGACAATACATTTTTTTTTAGTGAAGTTGAGTTTAAAAGTAGATTGAAATGGGTAAATATAAATATCTGATTGGATACAAAAAATGCTCATTAAGATTGAATGCAGAAGTGAAAATAATAGAGAGCGCTGTTAGTCCATCCCAATAACAGTAATTAAGCATATAATACCTTTATAACTCTGTTAATACCTCAATATTTGTCTAGCACCTTTTGGCACCTCAGCACTTTTTCGGCACCTCAGCGCTTTTTCGGCACCTCGGCACCTTCTCGGCACCAGAGAGCAATTTTGGTACTTGGTACCTGCGCTTTCCCCCTTGGTTATCACATCTATATGAAAGATTTTAAAACGTATACGTATTTTTGCTAGCATTATGAAAAAGAATTAATGCAGTAGATAAAATATCAAGCACAAATAAATCTATGACTCTCTGGTCGAGGTGACGGAGGGGGAGAGAAGGAAAAATATAAATATAATGGCTTTATCTTATTGCATATTAGATTAATCCATTCATAAATAAAAACTGAAAACATCATTTGTAAACTGTTTTATTCTTAATTTATAAAGTGGTAATTTTATTTTCGATAGATATGACTTAACATTTTTTAATGTCATCTAAATGCTAAGGAGAAACATATCTTTTTATTTTTAAAATATTTAGAGCGCTGCCATTTCAGTTAAAATATACGATTTTGCATTAGCAGCATTATTTTCTTCGTATCAATGTTTTAACTAAATTTTTAAATAAAATCGAGTAAGTATAGTGTCTACCAATGTTTAGCGAGACACAGAAAGGAAGATTTCGATTCTATCGTTCAATGGTTCAATTGATGGGGAAGTAACAGAATGTTTGCACACTCGAATCTAATCATCCTCCTAATATATTTAAAGGTAGACTAGTCCAGAGTCGACCAGCAGGTAAAACCACACTTTGTAGTGTGCAGCATCGCTGATGCTCTACCATATTTTATCTGAATTGTTTTTGATGGGCGTCAGGACGCCACAAATGTCTAGTCTTTTTCTAAAAAATGAATAGCCAAAACAGGAGACTAAAAGCCCAACAGCTGAACCGCCAGGACGCTCGCTACGGCTATACTGGATTTTAGACTAGTCCTATGCCTGGATTTTTTGAGAAAAAGACAGAACCGGATGTAGCTACATGACTAAACATATGACTTGTCTTTTTGCCCATCCTTTGTTCTCATGGGATATATATAAAATATCATCGATGTATTTTCGAGGGTTTTGGTGTGGGTCATACAATGGGGTATATGATTTCAATCTGAATTTACGTAAAAAAACAACGCATCATTTCAAAAAGAAATAGGGGACTAGGGGATCTTAAAATTCATTCAATTCAGTTGAATTCAAATGAATTTACGAAGATCCCTGAGTTTGCCAAAACTTGGGGTCTTTGTTTCCGATTTGAATTCAGTTTGGCATGGAATACCCTATAGATTCGTGTGGGTGGATGTTATTTTTCAAAAAAAATCCGGCAATAGAATAGTAAAAAGTTGAGATTTATATATGCGGCTTTTTAGAAATCAGAACGATCTATAATTCGTACACATTACATCGAAATCTTTGATACGCCCTAAAGACTTGCTTTTATTAGAATTTTGTAATTTACAACACCATTTTTTTATTAAAACTTATGATAAACAGTCAGAATCCTGACTGAATCATGCTCCTAATCATGTTAGATAACATTGAATCGCCAAAGAATAGATATGCGGGTTATTCAATCACAGATGACTACATCCTATATAAAACAGAGCAAATCACACTATAGCTCATTTCATTTGCTACTTACACAAAATTAACATGGATTAGAAATCGATTCAAAGACATTCTCCGTGCAATTGCGTATAAGTAAAGTTATAGAACTCTAGACTTTCTCGAACTTGAACGAGAAGTTGGATTTACATATACAAGTTAATATTCACACCTACACACTTAAGTATTAGATAAGACTTTTCAATATCTTTTTGAAATTCACTGAATGAAGCAACACTCAAAAGGCTTCTCACAAATTGCACGGAAGAAAAAAACCAAGGCTATATAATTCAGCAGTGGCCTCTCTAAGAGAAAAGGTCCTTTGGCTACAGTAACTCTCTCTACCAAATTACATGAATTAATGCCCACTTCCACGCTCTGACGATATTGCATGATAACTTTCAGATAACATCCCTTTTCGTAGAATTAAGAGACTAACAGTATACATTCGGTGATAAAAAATTTTCAGAGCTCTTTTTAAATTCACATCTGCTCTTTGCACACGTTTTCGAAGCATGCAGCTATAACATAGCTATGGCAGAACTCTAGAGACCTTACTGGATCAATAAACCTATTTGAAATATTTGAAATAATAATTCTTTAAGTTTTTTCCTGGAAAGACCTTACAGACCTTTTTGTAAATGACAGCGTATTTTAAATCATGTGTAAGTAGGCCTATGACAGTTGAAAACTGGGAGCTGTACTCGTATTACACAGTCAGTTCCTTTCGAAAGAACTGGCCATATATATCAGTTCTTGAGAAAAGAACGAGCCATTGGTCAATGAGGAAATAGCAGGGTCCATGAATCCATCTGACTTCACTTGACTCCATCTTCATGGAGTCTCTCATTTCCCTCTTGACAGTATGACTCATTACCCGAAGGTAGAATTCCCATAAAAAATATTACTCAGTACCCGAAAGTTGAATTCCCAAAGCTGAGCTATTTATTCTGTAATGATAATTCAACTTCCGGGTACTAAGTAATATTGTTTTGTTATGGAAATTGTTTTTGGACAATTTCCGACAAAGAAGGAGAGTAATAACTATTTTATGTAATGGTACATATGACAGAAAAAAGTAAAAACATATCAGTTTCCCATTTCTCTAATGGTTTTCTCGAGATCAGCAGTGATTTTGCGATACTTACGGTGACTCCAAGATACTCCGTGTGACTTATCGTGCTTAGGTATGATTCGCTGGGATCCTAGGTGATTCCGGTGATTTCACTTGACTCCGAGGAGTTGGAGTCTGGTGTTTCCCCCTTGTTATCGGTACCAGTTCTCGAAAAAGAACTGGTTTATGAACGCAGTTCATCAGAAAGAACCAGTTCGAAGAACTACTAGCTGTCGCAGGTTTATTTGTAAGCGGAGAACAGCGGAGTTTGTGCTCTTAGGATGCCAGTTCATACACTCTATGAAAAAAAGGTATTGCACGAAACTTATCAAGGATTTTCCGTCGGGCGCATGGGAAGATCCTCTGCAGGTTCCGGAAAAACACGGGTTTAGCACCGAACCATTTCGCAACCTATAAAAAAAATGTTTCGTATCAAAGGTTGCGTGCTATAACCTTTCGATCAACACACCAAAAAGTTCCGCAGATGAATTTCAGTAGAGAGCATTGTAAATTCCTATTTCCAGGAAATTCAAAATGCGCTACATACTACAATAAAGTAACACGTAGATAAAGAAGTGTATACAAACGATGGTTATTGTTTAGATTTCTATCAAGCCATATCACACACTTTAATATAATGTAAGAGTCATTTATATATCAGTATCAATTCTGTCTATATCCATATGAATATGTATAGGTTGTATACAGATTTGGTGGGTTGGGATGGGTTGGGATGGGATGGGTTGGGTTGGGTTGAGTTGGGTTGAGTTGGGACCAGTAATGATAAATACATCTAAATAAAATACATTTTGTAGATGTATATATGAACTATATACTTCTAGGTGCAACTGATTGAATTAGATTAAAAAGGATACCGTCGGATTTCATCGTAAGTCTGCCCCCCNCCCAAGATAGTCTCAAAATTATTATCAAGAGTCCAGGAAACTTTTTCGAAGGTTTTGTGGAAAACCTACGAAACCTAAAAAAGGTTCAGAATTCGTTTCAAATCTCGAAACCCTTTTTAAGCTTCGTAGTGTCTGCGAAACCATTTTAAAGTTCAGCGAGAAAATTCGAAACTTTCTTGGTTCCGTGTGGTGCTATTTTTTTCAGTGTAGGGTCAAGATAAACACCAACACAGAACAAAATGAATGACACTGATCATATACTTGATATTAAGCATCGAATTAGTAAATGGTGGAGTGGAATGGATAATGATAATTTATCTTTAGAAGAAGGTACGCATTACTCATTGAAGATCAACAAATCAATTAATAATTCATATACTTGTGTTTTATCATGCCAATGCGGTATTCGATTTAAATTACCATTTATAGAAGCTGGTTTTTTCAAATTATCATAATTTTATCGCCATTTAAAAGAGCAAAAATGTGTAAAACTACTGGATATAGTGAGTATTTCTCATGTTGACAATGACTTTTATAATTTATTAATATCTAGGCAAATGCAACGGACAACAACTCGACTAATACAGAAAATCAATTAAATTCTTCGTCGAAATCATCAAGTACAGAGTCGAAGAAGAACGATGCATCAGCACATATAACTATGAAACGACCTCGATCAGTATCAAGATTAGTATCTTCAAAGAGTAGGGAGATGAACGTAAAAAAGAATCGATTGTCTTCCTTGAATAATAGTAATGCAGTTCTGGACTAAAGAATTAGTTTTAAAATTATTGTATAAAGAAATTGCTGGAAGTTTTTTTATCTCAAACTTTTGAAATATCATTAAAAGCAGTTTGTATTATATTTTTTCTCATATGTAACGTTCATTATTATTATTTGTGTTCATAGTGCACTTTTTTTAGCTACAGAGTTTTTCCTATGATCATATTGATGCCATATTTAAATGCAAAGAAGTTGGATAATTGTTTTCTGTGTGAAACAAAACATTATACTTGTAACTGTTTTTAGCTAGAATAAAAACATATCGACTTGACATAAAATAGACTGATTCATTTCTTTTTTCCAGTATCGGTGTTTTAGTTATAGTTAAGCATACGATTAGCAATATCTTATAAGCAAGAATATTCATTTTTCAATATTTACAATGGATCTCTTTCAACTAAATGAATTAACAGATGATATGATGAACTTATGTAACAATGACTTCTACAATTTTCTTAAAAATTCATTAAATAAAGATTTATGTGAGCTATTTCGAGTGCAAGCCATTCGACATATGACTTCGTTGTCGTCAATAACAATCGATCAAATAATAGAAATACTTACTCTTGATATTGGTGATTTGAATAATTTGAAAAAATCACTTGGTTTTGTAACATCTGATGAAAAATTTCATGTTCGACTTGATCATCGAAATTTATTGGAACGCTTGCTACTATTAGTGAAATCAAAAACAAATTCGTCTATGAAAAACTCTGATCTTTCAAATCAGTATATGAAAGAACAAATTCATGAAAAATGTTTAGAAATGTGGAGGAAAACATCCAATTCATCGAACGTAACCTATATTCCAGTTTTGTTTTCATGGATCAATAGCATTTTTCAAAATTTACAAAAAACAAAAAATGAATATCGCTATGATAATCAGATGCAATAATTTGCTTGATTAATATTCATTTTGGGCGGTCGAAATTGTTACGAATTTCTTCGTCTTAATCTACCGTCAGCGTTACCTCATATAACTAATTTAGAATTGCTGATAAGAAATCAAGAATTCAAGGTGATCGAATGCGAGCTTCGGTTTAGTTTGTTAAAAGAATATTCACGATCAACCAGCTGTAATTATATTTTTGTTGCTGAAGATGCAACTCGTTCGATATCATGTATTGATTATGATGTACAATCTAATTCTTTTATTGGCTTCTCAGCACCATTAGTTAATGGAGTACCACAATCAAATTTTTTTCGCACAGAAAAGTTCAACGTATTAAAAGAGTGGTTTGATGAAGCAGACACATCAAAATTCATTAATCTTCATATGGCAAAATCTTTGAAATCATCTGCTCCTTCTTTCATTCTATGTGCTTATGGTTCTAACAACAAGTTCGAAGCTATAGATGTTTTAAGAAGATGGTTATATATTTATCATGAAAGCTTGATTCAAGGTTTAAGAGTAATAGGTTTTAGTACTGATGGTGACTCTCGTTATTTGAGAGCAATGAGACTATGTTCTCGTTTTTTTGTTGAATTGCCAAATTCAAATTTATTCAAGTACAATGATCAACTTGATATAAAAATACCGGATAAATGGTCTTGGTTTTTTATGAAGCAACAACAAATTTTTCTTTTCATGCAAGATCCGATACATATTGCAACAAAAATTCGCAACAGACTTCTTTCTAAATTAGCAAATTTGAAAATGGGAGATTTCTCGACTGGTATGAAATATCTTGCCGAATTAATTGAAACAAAAAGCAAAATCGAGCACAATTTAATTAAATCGGATCTTAGTCCCAAGGATCGACAAAGTTTCGCTTCATGTTTACGAATATCTTCTGAATTAGTATTAGATTTACTAAATAGAAATGAAAATGCAAAAGGTACATATGTATACTTAACTTTACTAAATTTGATTATATCCGGATTTATAAACAAATTAACTTCAATTGAAGATCGATTATATCACATATTGACCGTAGTCTTCGTATGCCGATTATGGTTCTCGTGGATACATTACTTTCATATAACAAAAAGCAATAAAAACACTAACAGTAATAATAATAATAATAATTCTCAAACACCAAAAAGGCCAAACAACTTTTATTACAAAACCAACATTCTGCCCAAGCAGACAAACTTTTTCAAAAACGCGTTTAAACACTCAATCGGGAACCGCGATCGTGGGTCATTAACGCTCATTAATGAAACGCAAAAAACACGTTTTTTACGCAGAATTCTCACTTTCCGAACGTGAAAACGAATAAAAACTCCAATTCCGAGCGTTTAATCGCACAATTATTCGATAAATTAAAAACCAATTCGTTTAAACNCCTCCTTTATTTTTTTCAGAGTACTCCCACACACCTTTCTAAAAATTCCTAAATGTTGGTCTGAAAACATGGGTCTCAAGCAGAAAAATTGTTATAACTTTCGTTAGGCTTTAGCTTCCCCGATATTTTTTTTATTTTAAAGGTCTGAATCTGAGCTAACTTTTCATCGACCGGATTTTCGATATTTCATTCCTGGACTGAGAAAAGTCTGATTTAGTGCGTTTTTTATACCTAATTTGGCTGTCATACGGAATAAAATACTGATAAAAAATAAATAGAAGGGAATTTCAAAATTCCGCCCGATAAAGCGTTGCGTATGGAGGCTAGCTTTAATTTGAAATCTACCCAACCTCGATAACTTACACAGTCAAGAAGTTATTTCGATTCTCGTGAAAGCTATAAAACAAGTCATAAGTCCAGTTTAGTAAGATATACATGGCTGAAATTTTTACCACAGGCGTTTCTCACTGCCACCATGTATTCCTGAATGTTTCAGCTGAAACCTATGCTCAAAACTGGCAAGTCGATTCTGAGGGGGAGGGGGCCTTAACTCAATCAAAAGTCGTGGTAGTCAAACGGGACAATATAGTTTTCAGTTTCTACAACATCATAAGAATGATAAAGAAGCAATATGATTATTCTATTAATAATATTAAAGAATTAAATCTAACAGAAAATGATATTGAAAAAATTATCAATCGTGCATTTGAATCAGCTAAACAATATGTTGCAATGGTTAATATGACACAACTGTTGAAAAATAAAGACATTTATTCATTACCTGAATTAAGTCAATTTATCAAAACAATTTTAAGTAAAGCATCTTCAAAAATGGTAGATTACAAGGAAGATGACGATTCAAATTACGATTCAGACGACGATGAATTCAAAGACAATGAAAATGGTTTAGCAACATTTGATGACGAAGATCAAATGTTATCCAGTACTTTTGATGAAGACGAGGAAAGAGAAGGCAATATAACAGCTAATGGCCTTTCTAATGAATCACAACAAAATTTCAAGGGCTGCCGAATATTCAATAAAATAAATCAACAACAAATAAACAAATATTTTCGTATTTCTGTTGATTCATCAGTGAAATACATTCATAAACATTCAGCCTGCTGGTTGTTGTCGACGAGCAAAAATCGCCTATCAAGTGATCGATTAGAATGTGTTAAAGAGTAACAACAAAAATTAGATCCTTTTTACTCGAAATAGCTTTTTTGTCTTTTTTTTTTCATTATTATGATATATTTTTGTTAATTATTGTTTGAAAACATAGATTTTCATAGTGAGTGTATTTGAAGCAAAACATCTTTACTATTGAAAATAAAGTTCGCTTTTGTGAATATTTGTTGTACAGTTAAACTAAGCCACCAAAAAGCTACTGAAAAAAGTGCTGTGGTGCCGAGAAGGTGCTGAGGTGCCGAAAAGGTGTCGAGGTGTCGAGAAAGTACTGAGGTGCTGAGGATTCCAAATCTGCACTTTCCCCCTTGGTGATAACTGTATTCTAAGACAACAGTAATTATGTAAAGTCCAAGAAAACTATTTTGGATTTGATAAATTGAAACAAGTATCTGCTGCTTTGATTTTTGTAAAAAATTAATGAATGTAAAAAGTATGTAGTAAAACTAGAAAAAAAATAATGTCCATTTTAGATTTAAAAAAGGGTGATTATTTTTTAAACAACTTTCGCACAGTGATAACTATCGATCTGAGGTTTTCACCATTGGACAGAAAGGTTGAGGCTAGATTTCGCTGCAAAAATTTGATTTGTTCACACTGGACCAATCCAATGAAATCCCAATGAACGTTTTGCAAACAATATTTTGAACGCAATTCCGATGTTATTCTGGATTCTGCTGCAACAATTTGGTAGAAAAAGGTGTTCTCTTTCGATCTAGACAAGGCCCAACTGTCTATTACATTTACTTGAAAAATTAAACGGGTTTTACTGAGACACCGATTTCGGCCAATTCAAGTAGAATCGTTCGGGAAAAGCCCTTGGAAGGGGTAATTCACTACGCTGAGTTGCGTAGCATTAATGTATTTTTGATCGAAAAATAAACGATGCTACGCAACTCAGCG
>CAJNYU010001034.1:427-39458 GCA_905331475.1 Rotaria socialis
GATGCCTATAGCCTATTCGTAATAATATCTCACATAACCATACGATACATCTAACACTATAAACATTATCGAATGGTATCCTCAAAAAATTTCCCTACAAAGCATTCCTATCAAGAAAATGCGACGATCTAAACAGCTCCTAATCCATTACAAACTTGTTTGAAGTACAAAATTTCAACAATCTGACAACGCCATCTTGTTCCCCGACCCCGATTACCTTCGGTGAAACCTATCACTACAGATATTGTTTGAGGTTTGTTAAGTTTATTCATCTGCTTTCGTATTGGACGAACGAACGCATTTAACTCACTTTTCGTAAGACCTTCCTTTCAGTAGATGGAAAAATATAAAATGGGTGATACTGACAAATCCGCCAAGCATTGGTCATGTTGTGCTTGAGTTGCTCTGTAATACTTGAATTTTCGATGAATACTAGTGACAGAATATCATGAACGCCATTAGACAACGATTCATCCTCTAGAGTAAAGCGTAACAATATTGCTCAGTTTTTGAGAAACTTACTCACTTGGGGATGATCTGATATGATGCTTACCCTAAATAATAAAATAGTTTTGATTTGATTATGTATTGTGTTGATATCTGAAAATTATAATTGATCTTTCGTCTCACCGTTTGACTTCTGTTGTTTTGACGGTTGTACATTGGTATTTGACGATGAAGAAGACAAACTGCCATCCTCTACTAAAAATATGTAAGATCACCATTTTTATCGAATGCCTTTTTATTTACCTGTTGATCATTGACATTTTTCATCGCAAGTTTTACCAGCTGTCTCTTTCATTTGTCGAACAAAACGTACAAGATTGATCTTCATTGCCTTATGAAGATTGTTCGTACCGTCTTCGAATGCATACTTCTGACTTTCAACAGTCATTACGTTTGTATCAGATTGAATTACCGAAAAAAAGATTAGTTCTAATGAAACATTGAGCCGAATCGATAGCAAGGTCTTTTAACAAATGCGAGACACGTAATCCATGTGTTCATTCGATCAATTTGAGAAAGTCAACATCCAGGCTAATGGATACAGTTATACATATTTTTGCCGTAACGTTGGGGAATCTCGCACACAGTAATACGATACTGTGTAACGACCGTATTGTTCGATTTGGTTGCGACAGTTCACATAATAGAAATAGAAACTAAGAAATTAGCACGCATTTTAAGTAGCATGCCAATCAGAAATCACTTACGTTCTATGATCAATAATTGTTGTCATTCTATATAGGTATGATGACTCCGCGAGCACAAAGAGTGAGAAATGGAGTTTTGCAGAATGCCGCCGATCTCTATTCTACACATGTGTCGTCTATCCAAATATATGGAAGATACTTCGAAAATATTGTTCATTGTTGTTACCACTGTTTTGGTGGTTGATCAAATCGTTCTTACAAAATCATACGAGAAGAAAGATTGATGATATTTTGATCCGGACTGTCGCTAGTATTTGATCCCTGATTGAAATTTCAATGTCTGGTATATCATTTGGGGAAAATCTAATTCGACGATAGTTAGATGAAAGAATATGTCGATTTGAACATTTATTGCAACGGAACTTCTAGGTTAGAGGAATTTCATCAACAAGAACAGGGGAGGACTCACTTATTCATTTTGAGTCATATGTATGTGGAATCAACCAAACCGAACAAAGTTAATTCACAAAAAATAGTCGTTCTAAAATTTTGATTTTAATGATATAGATTGCCCAGTAATGTCAGATTAAAACTCGAAAACAAGTCAATTTACAAATTGTATTTCAGCTAGACAGCTTACGTTAGATCTCTATATTGAAAGAGCTCTAGTATGATAAGTTTTAGTAAGTTACAAAGGAGGACCCATATTGCAAATACAGAATCATTTTTTGTTGTAAACCACGGTCTTTATCCTTCCTGCGGTAAATTACACTGATATGGGAGCCATAATAACCGGATCGGTAAAACCGTGGTTAACCGCCGATTTTCATGCGGTTTTTATTATATGGGAACAAATAAATGATTTTCTTGTATTCGATTTGATTGTATTAGAAAAATAACTAAAAATTAGTCACAATTGTTCTAAATGGATCTTTTCACAATAACTCTTGGTCAACTACTTCTGAGTCGGCCACCGGTCGAATATGATAATTCGAATAATCTAAATCAATAGAAAAAAAACGATGGGTAATTATTAATTGAATAAATAAACTAACTAGAAGATTTAAGAAGTTTTCTTATTGAATAATTAGATTCCTTCGTTTTTCTATTTCACCGGATTCAACGTTACGTGATGCCAATCCTATATGTAATTGGCATCAACAATTTCGTGATTCATTAATAAGTACATATGCTCAACATCAAATGCTCGAATCGGTTGATTTCTTTTATAATAAAGTAATATGTCTACAACAAATTCATTAAATATAAGATTTTCTAATCATAGGATTTCTTTTCCAAATAAAAATATATAAATCGAATAAATCGAAAATTCATATTGATTGTCTTTTGTAGTGATTGATCTAGTTTTTATATAATAATTAGTTCATTTTCTAGCTCTTTCGACTCAATTCCAGGAGTCCTTTTCAATATAAAGAGATATTTATGTTCTTGAATTGATCTAATTGAATTTGTTGTTGATTTCAATTTTTAAACGATATAATAGCAGGTTATCGACCTATGTAACTACATAATTGAACTTAAAATAAGATTTTAATTTAGAAATTGCCACTTCAAAATTATTAATATTTGAAGGTTCTAATACGAGAGTTAATGTTCTTCCTTGATAACAACACAATCAAGTAATTCTTTACACGTGAAACGTTTCGATAGGTCTGAAGAGAATTATATAAATGTAGTTTAACAAGACACTTCAGTTTTTCATGTGCAACACGATCGGCTCGAATTAAATTATTAGATTTTCAAATATTAATAAACAAACGAATTAAGAAATATACGAGAAGAATTTCAGATATTTATGAGATACTATCTAAACAAGTGCTGAAGTATAAGAGTTCAAATTCAAACCCTCTTCTGTTAGATCTATGACTGATAGACTGTGCCAGACACATGAACAGTTCTTCATTGCACTACAAAGCATGGCAAAGGTAACAAGATGGGCACATTAGCAAGTCTTTCTAACAGACCGTGACACGATTATATTAAAGGTACCAATTTTCGACCAACATTTCTAATAGCTGACATACATAAACAGTACGTTGGAATTCACAAACGAAAGAACCTCTTGTAGAATTCGTAAAATTTATTGATTTTTGTTCAGAACAATAGTAAACAAACATCTATTGCGTTTCAATTAAAGAACGAATTTTTATGGAATAATTTAACTGAAATAATTCATTTTCATAAAATGATTAAAAATCATTTAAAGTTCTTAAAAATTTCTATCAACAAAATCTTTAAAAAATATCTCTCTAATATTTTAACGGTCACCTAATTTTCTATGTCACAATAAATATACAATTCCTTATTGTTGCAATTTCAATAAATGACTAATAACAACTGAGGATATTATATTGGAAAAATATTTTATTAATATAGTGTAGATGCAGTTGCTTGTGAAGGCACTACCTAAACCCTTCAGATGTTCTGTTTATTCGTTAAATTGCAAACTTGAACAAAAAAATATGGAACGCTTCACGATTTTGCGTGTCATCCTTGCGCAGGGGCCATGCTAATCTTCTCTGTATCGTTCCAATTTTATTATATGTCCCACCGAAGTGGGACGACTATCAGTCTATCGTATGGCTATATATATTGAATCAAGAGAAACGGAAACAAAAAGGTGAATGAGGAGAATGAAGAATTTCGAGTAATACAAATAGCTGACATCTATTTAAAAGAAAAACAGTCCTGCTGGATTACTTCTGTTAATTTACTTTGTGTTTTCGATGCATACTGTTCGGTTACTATACTAATCTGCTCAACAAATTGTTCACATATTAATTTATGACATCATCGCAATATATGAAGAAAATTTTTCTCGGCTAAGGCATGTAAAAATTATTGTCATTTTTTTCTGTGCGTGAAATAATGCAATGCTATTACGCAATAACATTGGTGTGCTGTCGTATATTTGATTGTAATTAACGAACACAACATGCATGCTTGCAAAAAAATGTTTTTCAGAGAGAACAAAAAAAATATGAAACGTATGAATGCATGTTCCATAATGAACTTGTTGTCAGTCTTTGATAGCAACAGCATAATTGAATAATGAAAAAACATTGTTGCTTGCAGATCTTGTAAGATTTAGATATGAAACACAGTGGCTTCTGTTGTTAATTGTATGAAAATTATTTTGTAACTCACTTAGTCATCTATGTACATATTTTTCAATTGGAATTTATTGATAGGCGGTGGTTGGTCGAATGTTAAGAAACTTTATGGCGAAATCGTAGAATGTCTGTAAAGGAGAGGAGAGTTAGGTCGAAATATTTACTTATATAGTACAACTCTTCTTATAGGTCGTATGTCACAAAAGTGATTTTCAATTATACACAAATAATTTCAGAAATGAATAATCAACAAGGCCATGAATAATAAAAGACGCTTGGCATTTATGAAGATAAAACCGCAGAATCCTTTTGATTCATTGGGACAATCATTTGTGAGAAAATTTCGATAGAAATATTGATCTCTCTTCTTCGATGAAGTGAACTTGATCAACTGCAATAATCAATTGTAATATTCATATTAGAAATAATATATAGTACATTTTCATTCAATGTTCAATAGTTGAACGATAAAATTTTACGATCGTGTGAGTAAAGAAAAAACGATGCAAGTGTGACAATATATCTAGAACAACAAGAATAACTTGATGTTCAAGTTAAATATCGGTCACTATGATTAATTTAACTTTTACATTGATTAAAATGCTGAAACTTCTCTTGCATCAACAAAACGGGTATCTGAAAATTTGTGATTTTTTTTTCGATGTGAGATAGGTGATCTTTTTTGAGGCTTTAAAAAATAAAATATCATCTGAAAGATCAAGTATTATTTTAAAACAAATATTATCATTGAATTCTTATTGATCTGTTCGATCTTTAACTGGAGGAGATTGTTTTTTGTTAAACGTATTCATTTAACATCAATCGAACAAGAAGATTCAATTTTTTTTTATAAGGATATTATCATTGAATGATTATAATGTGAGTATGTGAACTTTCGTCGGTCGTGACCCACACCGACATTCTTGTTTTCTAGATGATTACAATGAGAAGAAAACAAAATTTAATACGAAATATTTTACAAAAAGTCATTTGATGTTCGTTAAACGAATGCATCAAGCGATCGAGGAACTTTTATTGCAATCCATATCAACCGTCATACTTTTATTTTATTTAAATAAATACGTCCGATACGAACTGTTTCTCGTCTATTGTTTCTCGAGAGAAAAGAATAATCACGTGAATGCAAAGCGGAGAACATAATGATCTATATCATCATGACATAAGTTGAAGAATATACATATTGAAAAACATTTCAGTCATGCTTATTATTCGTAGTCGCTGTACGCAAGTATCAATAAAAGCAAATAATAACACTGTTTATATCGATCCAGTTCTACTGTCGAAGAACGATTGCATAAGTACTTCGCCTCTTGCAGCCATCTTATTTCTTGTTGTCTTACTTGCTGTCATTATTTGCATCGGATACTGTTGTTGTTGTTGTTGTCGTCGACGTCGTCAAACAATACCTGCACAAGTAAAAATTGTACATCATCAAGAGCATTTTCCAGAAAAAGAAAAGTGTTTTTATTGAAATCAAGTTTTATGCATTTTTACTTGTAAATCAACTTATTTTTTTGAAATAAACGAATCATGAAAATATATGTTCAAAGCTACAAAGTACTATTTTCTCCATATCATTGATCGATGGTAAAATTGAAAGAAAAAACAATGATAGCATTCATGCATCATCATACAAAATAATGCATGAAGTTTTTTCTCTCCCAGCTATTTCCGAACAGTTGCTCGCTTTCTGAGTTTCGAATCATCTTTCATGTTAATTTCTAAACTAACTCTTTCTGGGAATGATTACGCATTCGTTATTCTACATAGATCATAATTAATCATAAAGATTTTTGTCGGAACTAATCTTAATGCTGCTTGAAATTTAATTTTTGTTTATTTGATGCGAACAAAGAAAAAGGCGAGTGAATTGTCCAGATTGGCTTCATAAGCTTATTGGGAAATTCGGATTGAAAATTGCTAGTTCTCCAAAGGTTTAGAATTGAGAAAACGCATTGAAAGTATGAGATGTGAAACTGTGGGTGTTGTTATTCTATTTGCTAGATCTACACCATCAACTGTCAACATACAGTCATAAACATAGAAATGTGGCACACATAAATTCCTTATTCATATAAAAACCGTTCAGCGAAAACTTATCCTAATAATCGATTACTAAAACATAACAAATTATGATATACATGAACCATGAACAGGATACGATGATATACGTTTGCTTATATTCGAAAGAAGGGTAGTTTTAAAAGCAAAAACAAATTGACTCGTAGATCTTGTTTGAAACTGTAGATGCGGTTCTCTGATACAATTCATGTAAATTGAATTCAGAAGTTGACGTCTCTTTCAACTGAAAAAATATAAACTAGAATATATAATACTAATTTCGGCATTAATCAATCGAATGTATTGAGAGAAAAAGAATCATTTTGTTTAATTCAACAATTCTTTTTGAATAAAATTTCTTTCGCTAAATATAAAACTACAGAATAAACCGAGAAGAAATTTTTTCTCTGTGTATAATAACGGATTTCAACGTGAGACTTCTGTTTTGTATTGTAATAAAATAGTGTGATAAGAATATACGTTTCGAATGTTAAATATAGTGGTTATATATTTTCAATCATTCATGCTCTGCTCATACCAAAGGGGCATAAGAACAGTGGTAATCGATGCTATTTACTGTATATATATAGTTTTTAATTTGTATGTAATGAATTGACTTTCTATTGCGACGTTCATTTATACTTGTGCGTGCGTCACTCAACACAGAAACACACGCATTCATTCCGTAGAACAATGAGTATAATTTGAATCAGGACGGAGAAGAAACGAATAGCACACACGTGTGAAGGCTATTGTACACGAATACAGTCACAAGATTAAATTCATTTCTGAGCAAAATAGTCAAAAACAACTTTACTCTCTGTTGTGTGATTGCCTCTTAATCAGACGAGACATCAAATCCACCGGTATTACACAATTTCGTGAATTGGCATGAAAAGACCAAGACGTGTTTTTAAAGAGTTCGGACGGAAATCGATATTATCTATGTGTGATCTAGTGTGCTCGAGAACAACAAGGTGAATATTTTGAATTTTACTTTGTTGAAGAATGAATCTTGAACTTAAATGAGTCAAAAATGATACACACCAGTGGATACTCCTATTTTCCAATCAAGATACGCATTAGAGACAGAGAGAAACGATAATTACGGAGAAAGAAGGTATATAGTTAGCTATCAATACCCTTTCTTATTTTCATAAATTATTATTTCTTTTCACTCTTCATTGTTTTTCTATGTTTAGTTGCTACTACGGCGAGTGCCTCCAGTTGTCCACCTTTGAAGAGTGCTGCTAACTTTACTATCGTCGCTGCCAGCGCGGTGACCAGTACAGACTTCACCGGCATCGACGACTACTTGCCATAAGTCCGAGCTCCTCTTTGACTGGCTTTAATCCACTAGGCGTGATCACAGGACACACTGAACTCAGTACTGCTGCACAAGAGCAAACTGACGCAACCTTGGCGTACAATCAATTGATGAGTACACCGTACATTGTGGACATGATAGGTATTGATCTCGCAGGCAAAACACTCGGATCAGGCGTGTACAAACTCAGCCCAACCACGATGAATCTCATAGGCATTTTGACATTTAATGGGAAAGGCATCTGCATACTTCAGGTTGGCACCTCTATCATTACCGGAGCCAATTTTCAAGTACTGGCGATAAACGAAGCCACTGCTGGTTGTGTCTTCTGGCAAGTTGGTAACAGTTTCACATTTGATGCTAGTAGTCAATTTCTCGGAAACATTTTCGCCTAGACTGCTCTTACGTTTGGGTCTGATGTCACACATAGTGGTTCCATCTACGCTCTAACAGCTGCAGTCACGTTTATTACTGATACTGTCATCGGTCAGAATAGCTGCAACATCCGTAATACTATTGTTGATCTGGTCAAAAGTCGAGCAAGTGGTTGTCTGCAACAAAGCATTCCGATATTTATTCTAGCAGTCCTTTTACTGTTTCTCTTTTGGCAATAAATAAACTAGTTCTATATGTGCACGATAAATAACTTATTCGATTATTCATTCTTCTTGATTTTCGAAAAAATATAAATGCATTCCAATAGAATCTTTATCGTTCAGGTTTCTCTAAAATGCAACAAAAGCCGGAAAACTTAAAGAATGTAGAATTAAACTAACAAAACGAAAACAGTCTCGCTTGTGGAAATCTGCACTACGAGCATGCATTGATCGAACATGAGCACGCAAGAAGCATTTGTTACATTTACTCATAATATTTAAATAATAAAGTAAAACAATACTTTCAATAGTTTAATAAAAATATTTCTGCCTATTTATTTATCTTCGTTGAACTTGCTTTAAATATGCACAGCCATATATTTTATGATCTCATTCTAATATCATCAATTTACTTATCAATCTCTGAAAAGCATTTATAATATTGTGAAACAACGATTTTGTTTATAATCAAAATGATCAACAATCAACAAAACATTCATGTTTTTAAGTCTTGACAATTCATCTTACAGTGTCTCAAGATATTGAAAATTTCCCAAGAGTACATTTAATTTCGACCATTTTACTCGATCTTTTTCAGTACCAAACTTTAAAAAAATGAAATTCAATCCATCAAAGTTATCTAATATGATTTTGAGATAATTATCAAAGAATATCATAAAATTTGCACTCAAAACAAGTCTATCTCACATGCGGTATATAGTGACTTGTATTGTCAGAGTCAGATTTTCATTAAAATAAATATTCAAATATATTTATTGGAATGAAAAACCAAGGTTGTTAAGCTTCTCATCCTAAAATTTTGTAATTCACATTCTATTGATTGAGTTTACAAGATATGTTCGATGTTGTATTTCGTAAATAAATGTATTTCTATTCAATTAAGTGCACAGCTTTCTCAGAATTCGTTAGAAAGATAACAAGAACGATGCATTTTAAAGAAGCTATATCAATTGAAGTTTAATTAGTGTTTATTTCATTATTCAACTTAATGTTTCATTTAATTGAAATACGAAAAATGTTGATTCAAAATTAGGCTAGTTGAAAAAATTTAAACACATTTCTACTAAACTGGAAAAATGTGATTCATGACAAATCGATAACCAAAATAATCTATCACAAGAATAAAATCGAATATCGAATATCACAACTTTTCTCTGACACTTGATGCATGGCTCTCATGTTGCTTTCACTAGGGTGGAATAGGACTCGGGATTCGATCGATATTTAACTTAGCAACATTTTTTTCTTCCAGAATAGGTAGATATTAAACTGATCGGTCGCCTTAGTCATTGAGTATACAATGATGTTTTTCTTCATGGAATTACTTCAAAGAAAAAAAATGTAATAACCGCTATTTGGTGACAATTTAAAAGTAGCATGTACTAACATTGAAAATTCATGAAGATAAAAAAAACTAGAGACAAAATCTGTACGTGTTTCACTCAAACGTGCAACACTCAGACAGAGTATCACACACGGGGAAAAAGCGGATTTGTTGGATTTTGAAAATCCCATAAATTGAAAAGCATTTTCCCCTCTATGAAGGACTTAGTTTCGACCTGAAATTCTTCCCATATATAGATTTCATGGTCCATAAAAGATCCTAAAAGTTTCAACTCGAATAAATGCTTCCTTCTTAAAATATTGAATTTTCAAAAAAACTGGATTTTCTGACCGTGCCGTGAAATGCATATTTCTTGTGCATTCATTATCTTGAGAAGGAAACGTCTGTTTGTGCTGAAAATTTTAGCATATTCTAAGAATCATGAGACTTACATATGGGAAAAAATTCGGATGGAAATTCCATCATTCACGTTTTGGATTTTGGGATTTTCAAAACCCCAAAACTCCCAAAAAAGTCCCAAATCCTCCTTTCCCCCTTGGTATCACACGTACATGGCAAAAACTTTATTTTCAAAGCAATTATTTATTAAAACTGAGTGAAAAAAAATTAGCAGATAGCGTGAAAGAGTACCGTGCGAAATAGAATGAATAATCATCGAGTTCGAGCGCTATATGTTCGAAAGATTCTATGGAAGAAGTACAAGATGGAGTACGAAAACAAAATAAAGCATCCAAATCGAGAAGAAGCAATTGAAGCGGGATTTATTCGTTTCCATTTGATTGTTGCATAAATCCGTGTGGCAACAGACTAAATTGATATATGTTTCTGGGTTCTCACGCATTTGTTCGCATGTTGCATTCGATGTCCATCCCCATTTCCACTTAGTCGCTTTATTCTGTTGATCTTGGTCGTTACATGGCGAATAACGTGTTGTCGTCGGCGACAAAGAGGAGCAGACGGTCTTATAGCTGAAACAAGCACAGCCAACAGTCGAGCATGATTCTTTCTCAGGAGTTTTACTTTGGCTACTATATTCTATTGATTCGGATGAGCCGCCCTCTTTTTTCGACGAAGAAGTTCTATTCAAAGGTTTCCCATACGCCCAATAGCATTTAATTGATAATGTTTGAACGATGATGAGTGAGAAGACAACCAGTGCAAGCTGAATAGATGCAACCATTTCTCTCGTATATCTATGTCCAAAAATAAAAGAGAAGTACGATTCTTATTGAGAAATGAAGTCGGCATATAGTTACTCGACGTTGTTATCTTCTTCTATTTTATTTTTCGCTTCCACCCAAACACAAACTAAAACAGCTGCTGTTTCTACTTCGAGGACGTTACAAGAAACGAAGCACCGAGAGAGAATTCATGTATTGTATTCTTCATGTGTCTATTACTACCTCTCATTCTGGCAGTTGTTCCATTTGGCTCATGTTTTCGACACTATCTCACGGATCATTTTAATTGCTTGAATACTAAGAATCATTTCGTTCTTGAATTTTCATTAAAAAAAACGAAAGACTTAAGGAGAACTGATCGAAGATATAGAAAACTAGGATAAACTCAGTTCTAGAGTGCTCAAATAGAAAATCATAAAGTAGAAGATTAAGATGATACAATTAAATGAGAAAATCAATAGGAATTGACATTTGTAAATGAGTGACGAGATAGTAACATGAAATATATGTAGTGACAAAAAAAAACAATGGGTCCAGTGAACACGGAAGCAAAATAAATTTTGAGACGAATGGAATCGTGTAACATAGAAGAAAATAGCAATTTTTTCAATAAAAAGATATTGCGCTGATTTTCAATTAGAAGAAGAATGAAAGAAAAGAGTTGATCTCGAATCGTGACTGTAAGTCAACAAATGTGTGGTTTATCACGACAGTCTCTCTGCTCCGCACTATTTTTAATTTGATTGATCGTATGAAGAAACCTTTCATTCAAGATTCTGTTTACAGTGTAAACTATTGAATCATATCTACGCTAGGGATATCATCGATGGCTTGAAACATCATTCAGCAACCATCAAATAATGTTTTCCTTGCAACTTTAGATCGGACACAATTTCGAGTTTATTTGAAATAAAATTTAAGGAAAGTTAGGTACGTAACGAACAGATCATTCGAATTCAATTGTAATTTCAAAGTATAGTCATTGGCCACAAACATTGAAAAGAAAAATTTACACTTTATGAACTACTTGCATTTCTAAAATATCGAATTTCTACTCTCTAGTAGTAACATGATACTATACATCAAAGACTACAATAATAAAAAAACGAAAATGGCCAAGATAACCAATAGGTTTAACGACACGTACAATTTCCGTTGATAAAGAACAGGAGCGTATATCGAATTTTCCACAAAGCATACGGTTTCATAATTTTAGATTAATTTCGGTAGACATACTTATATTTAATTTCGCGTGTTTCAAGTTTCGTTCTTGTCATTGTAACATTTGACGAGATACATTGACGTATTTCTGTTGCTAGCAAGCTATTGAGACGAACTTTTGTTCTTATTCCGTGCAATTCGTAGTGTTTTCCATAGTTTTTCGTTTACAGCCACGTCTTCACTACCATTTCGATTCTTCTTACCTCTTCCTATGTCTCTTTAGATGCTTATCCGCTAAGTTGTACGAAAATTTTCTGAAGCTACTAGAAACTTTCAATCGCAACCAGCGTTACCAAAGCTCTTGTTTTGACCAGGGATCTCCTGGCTTTGAAACTTTTCTCCTGACGAGAAATCTCCTGATTTCAGGAGCTATTTTTTTATATTTTCTCCTGTTTTCTCCTGATATTTTTAATGTGACGATTAGCAACGTTTTGAACCTATTGCGCTTTTAAAGAGAAAGGAACAAATCTATTTAAGTGTTAAACTTATATATGGAATGACAATCGAAATCAAATGAACCATGATTTAGTTGGAGCTGAGTTAAAGATTAAAATAAATACTCATTTGCAGTGTTGTCAGATGTCGAACTTGAAAATCCGAAAAAATTGTGGGATTTTTAAATGCGGAAAAAATCTGGAAAAATTTTTTCCGGTCAGTTTTTGTCATTTAAAGTACGTTTCGCTCTAGCGGATTCCGAACAAAGACACTCTTTATACATATCTACAAACATATATTTAAATAAAAAAGTGCTCATACAACAATGTTGCCCGATGTGAACCTCGAAAATCAAAAAAAAATTCAGAGTTGTTTTTCAAAATCTAGAAAAAATCGAGAAAAGCTTTGCAAATTGGGAAAAACTTTAGAAATCCCGAATTTTTCCGCAAAATGTGGGAATCTGGCAACACTGCCCATTTCACTTTCATGCAATTCTATCATTATCTTTTAAATGAACCAGATCTTTCGAAGAAATATTCAATCGGTAGATAAGTAGAGTCACGTCACCAAACTGCTACGAATTGCTGAGTAAATTGGTTAAGTATTTTTTACTATTTATTCTAATGAGCACGTTTTAGTTATCTATTTAAATAAAATTTATGAAGTCCGCATTCTATTTTCAATTATAATTCACCTACAAGGAAATTTTCAGCCGCAATCTCATTATAGGAAAAGAGTTTAATGCGTCTATTAGTGAAAAATCGGATGTTGTCAGATAAAGACCACCCAATGAGTGTTGAGTGTCAAAAAAACACTCCTGATTTTTCTCCTGATTTACGAACAAAATTCTTCTAAAAAACTCCTGTTTTCTAAAATTTGAATTTGGTAACCCTGATCGCAACCTCTAGTTGTTCGATCACTACATATCTTTACAGTTTTTTTTCTTCTTTTCCGAACGAACAACCCCTATGCATTATCTAATACAGTAAATGAATTGTTTCTCGTAATTTGTTTCATGGTCGATAGTTCAGGATAGTCGTTATAATAGAACCAGGCATGGTATTCAGGATTTTGAAACAATTCTTGAAAATCCAAACGAATAGAACATTCTTAAACAAGAACCGAAGTGAGTGACTCAGAATATCAAGCAACGAAACAAGAGGTTCAATCACTGGAGATTTCACGAAAACCTTAACTGTTGCCTCAAGATATTCGAGGGATTCATGAGTTTGAAAAACAAAGTTCGACTACGATATATTGAGTCGAAATAAATAAAAATAGATGCCACCGGTGAGAAGTACAACTGCTAATTATTTCACACGAAACAAATCGTCTTTTTATCCTTCAGACAACAGCCGATATACTTCTCATGTAGTAGTCAGGTGCACCAAGGACAAAACATGAGCAAAAAAGTTTTTTCTCTATTTTTTACATGGTTAGATAGAGCTTGTTGAGCTAATCACGTGCACAATAAGTTGCTTGTCGAATTATTTATCCTTCTTAATTTTTGAAAACATGCGCGTTTCAATAGAATCGCTATCGCTTTGGGTTCTCTGAAATGCAAAAGGAGCCGGAAAACGTAAAAGTCACAGAAGAAGACTTACAAGATGAACAACAGTGTCTCTTTCGAAAATCTGCCGTACCAGTATAGATTGATTGAGAATGAGCACGAAAGGTGAAAACGAGAGTAAAGAAAATTATATAACGCTTGGTGCGCGTATAGGTAGTGCCTTCACCACCAACTAGTCCAACACGTAATTGAACGTACTAATGAACGTAATTTATTAATATAAATCCAGTCAATATAATTTGAATTAGCATTTAATAAATTGAAATTTGTGTTGGCATGAGATTCATTTAATTGACTGTGAGTATACGATTTTCGAACATTAAAAATATCATCTCTAAGTATGGATTTTTTTAAAATAATTTACACTTAAGTATATTATTTGTGCATTCATTGTTATAGACCCGCACTCTATGCGTCCTTTGATTTTTTTCTCTCTTCTTACGCCTGCGTTATTTTAGAAAAGATTTCTGTTTGAGTTGCTTTTACCCCATCAAGAGATGTTTCTCCTACCAAAGCAAATGAAAGTAAAGCCTGAAACGAAAAATGAATTCTCAATGAAACAAAACTCTTTTACATATTTTTACTCTATATCACTAGAAGATGTTGGATATTGATATAAATTAAAAAGAATTTTCAAATCTGATAATATATCCACAAGGTCTTCTTTGTTATCAGCATCTCAGAAATCGATTGACCAAAAGCCAACATGAAAAATTGAATGTGCTGATAAAAATCTAAGAAAGAGAAATTTATAAATAAGAAAGGAATCTTTAGTCACTAAATACTTATAACTTGTACGGTTGCATTTATATACTAGGCATCGCATAGTTTTTCTTACAAAAGCTTCAAATAGTATATTTATTCACAAATACATTTTCTTTAGATATGCTTAGTTGCTCATTGATTCGTCGCACGAATAATTAGTCGTTGTCTGAGGACAATCATTCTGATAGTCGGATTCATTCGCATGTTGTCATCCAATTCTTTGGAGTGCACTATTTTGGCATAATGTATTTGCCTTTGTCAACGTTTTATTTCATCAAATCATTAAATAGTTCTTCTCATTTATAAATTTTCGGCACAGATTATTCATGCTTCGATTTGATTCAACTTGATTGAGATTCTGATCATTTTCTCGAAGATTATAAACATATGATAAACAATTTGCATAAAGATCATAATGATGTTGGCATTTTTTTACGTCAATTGTACCGACAAAGTACATGAGTAACTTACTTCCACCTTCGGTAATGATGTTCATTAGTAAGTTTATACGTTCGAACTGTATCTAGTTTGCACATGCCATACGCTAACACATAAGAGCGAAAACAATTTTTCATGCAGATGAGGCGAAAATTGATCGATACATTTCATTTGAGTTTGGAAATTTGGGTATTTGATATGATGGAAGAAAATGTGCTTTACATCAAATTTAATATAGCATGAGCTTCAATCATGAAAATATATTGATAGAAAAACTAAGTACCATTTCTTGTTCGAATATTTCATAAACGACAAATATATATATTTCAGTCGGGTATCATCATGTTCACAATAAATTAGGAAATATAATATTAGAAATAAGAAATACAAAGAACTTGCTACCCCGTTTGAATGATAAAAGATCTATGTATGTGTCCCGTAAGAAAAAATGAGAATTCATATACTCCATGAGAACAATTTTGTGAACAGTAGTTTTCCCATTTTTCAGTTCCCTGTTAGTGTTCTGTCATCTACAATAGTTTGCGTCAGATAACTGCAGTTGTCATTTACACATTACTTAATCAGTTGAAACATAACCAAACATAAAATAGAAACAACTAAGATAAGAACAGTAAAATGTGGATATCTACAAAACGTAGCATACGAATTATTCGACAAAAGAACAAACGATCTCCAATAGGTAAAACTCGCCAAAGCCAACAAAAATGGATCTCATGAGAAATTTTACGACTATTTTTGGCTGAAATCATTTGACTGTGGTGAGTAACTTATCGAAACGTGCATGATACCTTATTTAAATTTTCAAAAACTTCGTTTTAAATTTTTGGAGCCTTCTTCTAATTCCTGTAGTTAGAAATTTGAAGGTATAACACACCCTCACGCTACCAATAGAAAATTGACACAAGTTCTGTCACAACTACTTTCAGTACCTACTATTACTCTTATTCTGTAAAAAAATAAATGTGGAAACTTCGGATTTCATCCGAGAGTTATGTGTACTGCAAAAAGTGCATGCGACATATGAGTCATTCTAGAATGCCTGAACACGAAAATTATCATGAGAAACTAGACAATTTGATTTCTGGATGGAGTTTTTGTGAATTTTGAGACGTTTTTCAGGCGATGTTTCGTTAGAAAGCTATGACTTAGTTCAAAACTAATATCAGATTTAGAATCAGCGTTAAAAACTGAGTCGATTTATATATGTTGTGAATAATTCTGAGAAAATTTTTTTTTTGAAAAATCCCTGTACTCCCCCTCAGGGATGGTCTGATCAAAAATGACAATTTTTTCGACAACTCAGCCATTTCTTGACGGATCCTTCTCATCTTCGAACTCGACCTAGATATTGATAAGACAATTCTGTGCACAAAATTTCAGCTCAATCGAATGTAATTGTGAAGAGTTATCGAATAAACGGACGGCCGGACGGCCGTACACACTGACCGATTCTATAGTGTACTCTTTTTTTTTTGAGTACACAAAAAGAAGGTTCTGGAAACTCGAATGAGACCTCATGAATAGTTCTAGTTCTGAACTGTTACCATTTATGAAATAAGAGCTTGATTCTATTTTTTTTTGAAATCGCTACTTCAGAAAATCTAGTTTCCGGAAGAATTCGATCCTTTTACTCTTTTCAGATGATATCAAACAACTTCTACAAATATACCGATAGAAAGAGCATTGATCCACATCTTATATGCGAACTATGTAATAACCCTTTTATTGATCCGATTGTGACTGAATGTGATCATATTTATTGTCGTGCATGTATTACAAAATACATGGAAAATGGTTCATGTTGTCCAGCCCAGTCATGTAGTCAATTATTGAGTAATGATAATTCAACACTGAACCGCCCATCACGTATTATTTTATCAATGCTCGATGACATAAACGTACAATGTGAGCTTTGTGGTGAAATAAATCTATACAGACGAAATTTTGATGAGCATATCAAGGAAAATTGTTCTGAATATCGAATAGATTGTCCAGGGAAGGCCCTTGGTTGTATATGGTTCGAGCCGAGAAATCAATATAACGAACACATAAAAGCATGTTTATTCGAAAAATTAAGACCAACGACTGATGAACTATATGACATGATAAAAAAACAAGGTTTGCATATAGAAGAGCATCGAAGGCAAGCAGAACAAGAAAAAGTCAAAGTGCAAGAGCAAAATACTAAACTAGAAGAGAAAATGCACCAACAAAAGATTGAGCTAGAAGACAAAATACAAGAGCAAAAGATTCAATATGAAATGCTAATTGAGCAACAAAAAACTCAACTTGAAAAGGCAATGACACAACAAAAGATTGAGCTAGACGATAGAATACAAAAGCAAAAGATTCAATACGAAGGGCTAATTGAACAACTTGAAAATGCTCAATCAGAAAATCAAAACCAAAAAAATGAAATATCATCTGCTCGTGGTGAAATCGCAAAACTTGCAGGAGATATCGACAGAATGAAAAGCAGCATACAATGGAATGGTAAGTAAATATATTTGTTTGTTCACCTTTACTAAATCTCATTGAAGAGTGTAGCTACGAGTGTCGAGACCCAAATCAAGAACATAACCCATACTGATAGTGATATCCTTCTTATGTAAATAACTTTCTTTCAGATGAATCACTTCATAAATTTGAAAAAATGGATTATTTTAGAAGATCTTTCCAGTATAGATTTCAATAAAAACTGATGCGGTAATCAAACTAGGGACTCTTTTTTTTCTAGAAAAACTAGATTTAAAACTTGAATATGAAACAGAAAAAGGTTCTAGCTTTTCCCACCCAATTTATACGAAGTCATCTTTGGGACTATGAGGGAAGAAATGGATATGGGTGTGAAGTATTGAAGACAAACAATCATCGACATCCGAACCCTTAGTAACTTTCTAATACTATCGGAAAAGAGAGCGAATGAGATAATCAAGATCTCCTGTTTGCTCATTTTTCTTTTCTTGTAGTTATGCCAAATATTTGCATGGTCACTCGATCCGGATTGGAAGGAGTGACGGTTGCTGGAGGTAATGGGCCAGGCAACTCTACAAATCAACTCAACAGACCTTACAGTATCTTCGTTGATGACAATCAAGTACTGGTCATTGCTGACACGTTTCACGGTCGTATCACCCAATGGAAGAAGGGTGAGATCAATGGAGAAATCATCGCTGGTGGCAATGGTGAAGGGAATCGATTGGATCAATTAAATCGTCCAACTGATGTGTTAATTGACAAAAAGACAGATAGTCTCGTTATTTGTGATAGAGAGAACCGACGAGTCGTACGATGGTCTCGTCATAAAAATACAACACAAGGAGAAATCCTGATCGATAACATCTGTTGTTATGGATTAGACATGGATGATCACAGATATCTCTATGTCTCTAACACTGAACAACATGAAGTAAGACGATATCAATTGGGAGACAAGAATGGTACTCTCGTGGCTGGTGGCAAGGGTCAAGGTGCTGCTCTCAATCAATTCAACGGACCGGGATACCTCTTTGTCGATCGACAGCAGAATGTCTACGTGTCAGACAACAGAAATCATCGTATAATGAAGTGGACTAAAGATGCAACAACAGGTATTGTCGTAGCTGGTGGTGAAGGCGAAGGAAATGCTCTGACACAATTGTCGTATCCAAATGGGCTATTCGTTGACAAATTCAATACTCTCTATGTTGCAGACTCATGCAATCATCGTGTGATGTGTTGGCCTCAAGGAGCCAAACAAGGTATTGTGATTGTGGGTGGAAAAGGCAAAGGTGAAGAAGCCAATCAGTGTAACACTCCTCGTGGTTTATCTTTCGATAGATATGGCAATCTCTATGTCGCTGATGAAGGTAATCATCGTGTTCAAAGATTTTCTCTCTAATAGACTTGTGAATTTTTCAATATTTTCTTTCGAATAAATCAAAATGATTGAAAACAGCTTTTTCCTTTGCATTTGCTTTAACGCTTAGCCTCACAACCATAAAACAAATGGAAGACTATTTTAGAGTTTTATGTATTTAGTAGTGTTAGCGCTCTCGCTCACGAAGAGCGACGAATACTTTAAACGTATGTGCTCTATTAACAGAGACAAGAAAATAGAGGGAAACTGAGAGAGAAAGGAAAAGACAAAAGAAAAGAAAAGAGAATAGATAGAATCGAGATAATATACGTTACAGTAGAACACACTGTAACAAGTAGTTTAGTAAACAACAAAGTATTCATTTTAATGGACATTTGCGACTCATGTATATGTCTCTCTATTGTACGCACTATTCGATAGGAATTAGAATTAACAGTAATATAATTAGTACGATACGATTAAAAGATAGTTTAAGGACTTTTTTGAGCATGCTACTCATCACATACAATGCACGGAGAAAAAACTAACTCATATCTTTGGAACGGCAATAACATTCGAATAAAAATTTTCCTTTGAGAGCTCTAATAAGAAGTTTGACGGCTGAAGTCATGAACATGTGAGTTTATGTAGTGAATTAAAAGAAAGCTTTTGTAAGCATATGCCCTATTTGAATAGTTGATTGTTGCTGGCGTAGAGGTGTGTATGAAATTCGTGATCAGATCATTGATCAGCATTTTTAGCGGTATTTATTGAGATTGTTTTCAATGTATTATTCTATTCAGTAAATTGCCTCAGTCACGACTAAATATGCAACGAATTCTTTGGGATATTGAATCAAAATTATGTATAGATGTCAGAGGCCGAAAACGAATTGAATTAGAATCAAACTTTTGTCATTCATTTCGGTCTTCGGTGCATTCAATATGTGCAACGCCTTAATAGTAATGGATCGACCAATTTTCACCATAATTTATCATGTAGTCTCTTCACTACGGTGTGAGGGTGTGCGTGTGTGCATAAGACTATGAAGGAATGAACAAGGCCTACATATCAATACTCGCACATACCCTCACACACATCGCTTGTAGAAGAAAAGATCCTCATCAGTATTGTAATTTAATTTAGAAAAACTCTGTACTTTCTCACATAAATTGACTTTCAAACATGATTAATGACATCCATAAATTTTGAAAAATATGAAGTCGCTACTCATCAGAAAACAAAACGATCAAGTATATGAATGGAATGAAGATAAAATACGGATTCATACATTGATTGATACTCAACTTGTCAATGAGATGATAGCTATGTATAAGCTTGTGTGTCCTTTCAACCACGTACTAAGATACGCATGAGTGAATGGTAAATAGTTTTCCATTTTGTTGTGGTTCTTATAATACTATTTATTGATTTCAATGTTAGGAATCTATTTGAAGGTCATAAAACAATCTATGTGCCTTATTTTCTATTAAGTCGTAATCTCATATTAAATATAATCAAAATCACATGGGGCTATTGAATCAATACTTTATTATAGTTTGTTCGATTGGATGTTGTTCAGCTCATTTACACTTGTCAAATCATCATTGTTTAGATGGACCTAATTTGTGGTGTTTAAATAATAAAACTGAATCAATATGTAATTTTACCAATAAAACTATTGGTATTTGTGGATATTCAAATAAACGATGTCCAGTAACAACCGGTATAAATAATTTTTTCGTACTGATTAGAAAAATCATCTTCGCCTCTAGAACCCAATGGTGGCTTAACTGGAGTTGACGATAGTTTATTTTCGTATTATATTCGTGATCTTTATTGACCACCATCAAATTACCCGTTAAAATATAATGAGTGTCAAATTTTTGACTTACTTTTGTTCACCTTATACAGATATAAATGAACCAGGTAGAGAACGCTTAGCGTTACATGGTCTTTGGCCAACATTTTCAACAAGTGGTAATTATCAAGGTTGGCCACAATTCTGTGCATCGGCAAACCATGATTGGTCGAAATGTCACATTAATGGAGATTTATGTCCATGGCAAAATGCAACGAAAGATACTTTTAATCAAGTTGATTATGAATATTGTTTATCAAACAAGAATGTCTTATTAATCCTACAGATATTCTTTTACCAGAACAAGAACGTTTAAAACTATTAGCATCAGGATATTTAGGTCCAAGAAATTTATTTATTAATCATGAATGGACTAAGCATGGTAGAGAATTTTAAAAGATATTTCTAGAAAATCATCATTCATATTTTCATAGGTTCATGTTGTTCATTAATATTTCAACATAATGTTTCGTATTATTTGACTTTTATGCTTGATTTAGTTGATATGGCAACGCCACCAGGAAGTCTAACATATGAAGTAGGTGATTTCTGATTCGTTAGTGAATATTCATTTAAGATACTTTCTTTTTTAATACACTCTTATTTTTTATTTCTAGTATATTCAACGTAATGCTGGTGAGAAGGTTGGTCTTGATTGTTTAGTCGAATCTCTGAATCAAACAGCAAGTAATTCTAATTCAGTTGTGTCTGCATCGAGATCATCATACGGGTTTATCTACTCGTTTCGCCGCATGCCCAACTGGCGCTCGTAATAACAGTGATTCATGCAAAAAAGCACATTGTGAATATGTTTCGATACCATTGAGTAATGAACATCGACAAATTCATACCGATGATTATGATTTTCAACCAATATGGACAATACTATTGTCTGTTATTTTTCTATTAATTCTAATTAAATATCTTGTATTGTTATGTGGTTTTTTGTTAGCACTACTTGTGAATAGAAAATGTTTTTTGTTTTATTTAAAATATTGTAAAAACTAATTATAAAATACTTCTACATAATAAAAGGTATAAGTATTAACAGATATTGTTGAAAGGATAAAGACAAATAGAATGACATGGTTACTTTTCCGAAGCTCCTTGTCGTAATAATTCGACGTCATCCATAGTAATTTCAACTAATTGTTTGATTTGTTGTGGCTCATTCAATAATGCCAAATAGAGTTGACCGATTTGTAGATGTTTAGATTCAACTGCTGGTAAAAATCGACGTGTTTTAGGGTCGATTGTTTGACCACCACTGCCCGATTGCATATAATGAAAATGTGGTTCTTCATTTTCAATCGGTGGACCACGTATCTGATCGTATGTTTCAAATTCTAGTGTATAGTGAACTGTTGGTACTAATGATCTGGTTGACATACCTGCACATAAAATACATCAATCAATTGATATATTGAACTAAGTTGATACAAACCTTTGACATAATCGGTTAAAGTGCCAATAAACGCAAGATCTGAACTTGCTAATGATTTAATAGCTTCATCTCGGCCAGTAAGTATACCCATGATTGATTTGTCTAAATCGAAGGGAGAAAACAAATTATGAATCTTTGATGATAAAATGCTATCGATGTATTTTCTTGTTTTTCTCCAAAGAAAGAAAAATCTTTGTTTATTTATATGTCTATGTTTTTCTATAGAAATCAAAAGAACATTTTGACTATAAATGTCTCGTCTTGATTAAATTAATGTTCATAGATCATGGACAAGAGCAGATTACCTTCGCCGACGTAAACAAGTTATATGTGTCGTTTCTTATGGTAATGACCTTTTATCAAGAAGAAAAGCAAGTTGACTTGCAATGAATATCAATGTCCTGAATGGTATAGAAGATTTTCTTTTTTCTCTATGCCGATTATAATATCGAATGTCAAAACAAAAAATGTTGAATTGGAAAAGAAAAAAATTATTAGTGAAAACAAATTCGATCGATGAAGGATTACTGGTACATTCTTATCCCAGTAGGATACAGTGATTGGCTGCAAAGCTCGTGAAAGTATGCGGAAAATGCAGTTGGATACTTCATTATAGACACCATTCAATGGGCGTGTTTATCTATGTAGATTAGATAAAAAGAAGATAGCCACCAGAGTAACGGACATTCAATATACATAGGAAAATCAATCTAGTGATGTCAAACCTATTAGAAAATGTACTAGTGATAGTAAATAAATACTCATATGCGTATCTCTAGAATGCATTTCACCGTGAATAAGAGCAACTACGTAGAAAATTCCTTGCACATTCTATAACATTTCTAAATAGTATTTTTTATACACACGTGTATTGGAAGAAGAAGCAGAAGAAGAAAAAAAAAGAACACTGATGTGAATCATATCTTAATAATTAATAAAAAAAACACGCCTATTGTTCGAATAGTTCATTTTGTAAGTTCCGAGGATTTGCTTGTGTAATGATATTGAACAAAGGGAATTTTAAGTACAAGTTTATCTATGGCAGCACGTGATATATTTGGACATTCGACAAGAATAATTCGTTTAAGATAATGAGAATTTCGTCGTAAATATTTCAGACCTTTATCTGTTATTAAATGACAATAAGATATATCAATTTCATATAGATATTTACAAACACCGCTTAAATATTGTAAACTCATATCGGTTAATAATGAACATGAACATATATTTAATGTTGTTAAATATTTACAACAAAATGCCATCGAACGTATAGCATTGTCAGTTAATTGAGCACAAAATGATAGATTTAAATATTCAATACTTGTACATGATGTTGCAAATTTTGTTAAGCCTAAATCAGTTATTTGTCGACAATAGGATAATGTAACGGAACGTAAATTATTTGAATTTCCTATAGATTTCAATGATGTATCCGATGTTTGTGTGCCAGTAATATCAATCGATATTAATTGATCCATTTGGCCAATTAATTCTAAACCATTTTCAGATATTTGATCTAAATGGCATAATTTTACATAAGCTAAACGTTTACAACGTCGAGATAGATTTGTCATTGAACTATCACTTAGACGCATACAATTCGTTAAGTTAAGTTCTCGTAAACGTGCTGTACATGGTCCGTCTGTTAGCGCTTTTATGCCACTATCAGTGATTAATAAGCAATCAGCCAGATTTAATACACGTAATTGTTTCAATGTACCTATAGCTTTCATACAATTGTCTGTCAGCGATGGACAATCAGTTATTGATATATGACATATTTCAGTACATGAACGACATATAACACGAAGATGCTAAACAACAAAACAAAAACAATTGTAACACCTAATAGAAATTCATACGTAGAATTCCACGCATTTTAAAAATTTCTTCCTAATCCTCAGAAAAATCAGAGGCAGCTGATACTGATTTTTCCTTAGCAATAACGAGCGTACCAGGATATATGTGTCACAGTTGACATGAGAATTTCAGTTGAGATTGGAATGTGCGAAATAAAATTATTTGAATTTCTTTTTTCTTCCCTGCTCGTGTTTCATAAAATAAAATATATTTAAAAGGAAAAAAGATTTTACTATTAAATTCAATCGAATGAATGAAAGAAATTATAGGTAAATGATTACCTTGTGCTTTATGTATAATAATAATAATAATAAAATTTTTGTTTTATTTAAATTCTACCGGTATGAGTCATAATATAATTAATCTCCTCTGAATTAATCATCAGATGGTATTACAAGGAGGTTTAGTACATTTTTATATTTGATTTATAAAAGTTGTATAAATAAAATAATTTATTTTTCTCAGATAAATTCAATGTCCCCATGTCCCCGTTGTTTAACAAATGTACAGAGAGTTGAATTTATATGAAAACGTTGTAAAAAGATGGAAGGAATAATNCATGTCCCCATTGTTTAACAAATGTACAGAGAGTTGAATTTATATGAAAACCTTGTAAAAAGATGGAAGGAATAATTATCAATACAAAATTTTCTAAAGGCAGATCTCAACAAAAATTCTATTAAAAAAATGAAGAAAAAGCTATTCCAAACTCGCCTGCCACATATATAAACAAATATTAATTGATTACCAATTTGTATTAGTTTTTAATTCACTAATTAAACAATGCTCTGTTTTGAACTTAAAAATAATCGTAACATATACCAAGAAAGTTAGAAAGAAGTATCTAAATTGTGGTTATTACTTCTCAAACTGTAAAAAACGACACCAAATTTTATATTTTGGCAAAATCGTTATACTTTGAAGGGCAACTTTTTCCTTTTTCAATAGATGCGTCACCCATCATTATTAGGTTACTATTTTCAAGTACTTCGTCAATCCGAAATGATGAACTAGAAAAGTACAGAGCAAAGGCTGAAAAGCGTAACATATCAATTATTTCTCAACACCTAGTTTATATGAAATTTTCACACAGCGTCCTTCAATGAGTAATAACCTACTAGTTGAAACAAATTCTAGTCTTTACACTGAACGACGAACAAAAATGTAGTGATTCGTCCTTGGTTAACAAAAGATGGGCATCCACTAAAAATGCACTGCAGTCATTTCTGATTGAAAAATATTTATGCTTTTAAAATTATCTGCAGCTCAGCTTTCTAAGCCACTCTTAGAACTATCGAAAGTGTTATAATCAGGTCTTCAATAAATTGTTACAAGTGAATATCTTTGAAAAACAGCAGAAATCGACAAACTTTTTTTTATCCTTTAATCGGTTCGGTTTGAAAAAAGCACGAACCGATTCTATCACTGATCCCAACAGATTTTTAAGTATAATTTTGATTTTTTTTTGTTAATAATTATAAGTTAATCAGTGAAAACTGAAGAATAATAATAACCTTCGAACGGAATGCAAGTCAATGGTTAGTGGGCGTGGGTGTGAATGCGGAACTTTCCTTCACCCACACCCACACCCACCTTGTTCAATGTCAATGATGAAACATAATTCACTTTACAAACCAGAAAACGTTCGAAAATCTGCATACGCTTGATTGTAATTTTTTCTTCTGTCAGGTACACATTTTAAATCAAACTGTGGTTCATCTTGGCCAATAAACAATCGTGCGAAACACATATGTTTGTCTTGCCAGTGAAATGCTCGTAAACGGTATGCTTGCACGTGAAATTTGATGATCGGGCTTTCGTTTGCAAGGCGTATTTGCAAGTTCTCCATTAGCTCTCTTGCTTTATCTTCTTCGATCGAAGCGTCCAGATGAAATACTACTTCATCACTCACTAAAGCCACACAATTCACATCTACACCCAATTCATCCAAATACGGGCAGAGAACCGTTTGGTAGATTGTTCCTGTGAAATGCGTCCAAAACGCTTCCAGTTTGTTATATGCGGGCAATTTTCCTAAGCACATCATTCTTAAGTGTTTGTTTTGTAAAAGCAGAGATCTTGATCCTACGAAAGGGGATAAAAAAGCATCCCAAGTTGGATATATATGAGCATCAATGACATTCATCTGCTGAAGCGAGGCAAAGTTTGCGGATTTCATATCAATGCTGAGAAACATTTGACGGTCGTTCTTTTTTGTGTATACCTTATTATTAATTTTAGTTACGGGTGCGATCATCGAGGGCTCGCGAATAAATTCTTGATATGCAGTATTTGTGGAAATCAACTGAGAGACGAAATGGGCTAGACATCTTTCAGATCGCTTCACAAATTCTAAGCCTTGCCATTCAATTGAATTTTCATTGCTGACTTGTTCTGGACTTAACAAACGATCCGTGAAATCGTCAAACAACTTTTCCTTGTCTTGATGATCTTCTTTTCCCGTTATCGCATATGGTGTCTTGATTTTGGACAGTTTCACAGTCGCTTTTCGTTCGTCCTGGTTTTCTTCTTTAGCCATTGCGGTTTCTTTGTCCATGTCTTTGTATACGATTTGGTATTTGACGGTTAAAAGCGTCAAAATCACTCGGTCGAATGGATCAGTGTCCGGTACAGTTAAATCCTCGTCGGATTGATTTAACCATTCGAGTACTTGACTTTCCCATTGTTGCCATTGGTGATAGATTGGATTGTTCATTTGTCGATAATATTTTTGATCAGCCTCGAATTTATCTTTATTGGCTGCGAGCGTGGGGATGTATTGATTTTCTTGAATTTCCAGAGTTTCTAACGCACGGATTTTAGCAAATCCTCTCAGCTGCAGAGGAGCTCAAATGAAATTCGAATGGTTGCAGTATTATACAAGCCAACAGTTACGAATCCACATGAATTCTTACTTACCCTTTTCAATTTTTTTTTGGAGTTGTGTAGATTCTAATCACTGTATTATATACGAATGCAATCTTGCTCAAGTATTTCGATACCTTGAGTCATGTTTCTGACTCACCAGTATTAAAGTACACACGATTTTACGATTCGTTGGATGTTTACCAATGGTTCCAGCTCTTTTCTAGTTTTTTGTGGCATACAACGTTTGTGGCAAAATTGATTTATTAATAGTTTCTTTTTTTCATTCTTTACTCGGCGAAACAGAATAGCGGACTTCACAAACGACATATGCATGGAGTTTCTTATTCACTACATTGCAAATTAGAACTGATCAATTCTTTTGACAAACTATAAAGAGTGCGTGAAACTTATGGCAGAAAAATCTGAAAGAAGAAGTTTTGCATAATACTTAATGTATACAATTTCTATCAGGTTTTTTTCTGATGCGAACATAAGAACCAGATGTCGCCATCAGAAGTTTAGCTATAAGCCGACTATTTTTCTATGGTCTGCTTCGTAAAAGTATACACTATATTACAAGGAGTATATATCTATATTTATTTGTAAAGAAATATAATAATGAGGAAAAATTAGAGGTACCTACGTTGTTCACTTTAATATAAGAAAGTGAGAAAGTAAAAATTTATTTATGACTGGAATTTCGTACTTTCATCTTTTAGAAGCATTGAAAAACATGTTCGAATTCGAAAAGTACCAAACACCAAATGAAGCATCATCAATCATAAAAGCACAAATTTTGTTTTTGTATTTTGAAGTTTAACACTGTTGAATGACTCTTTTTAATAGAAATATCATCTTTTCAACGATATCTGTTTCTTACTCGTAGATCGATGGCCAATACTTTTTCTTTCAGAAGTATATCTTATGCATGCATGTTACTAGTTAATTCAGATGAGCACACATACAAGCATTGAATTTGAAAGAGTCGATCGGTGAGAAACATCAATTGAGATTAGCAGTTTGAATTTGTCTTTTCATTAGAAACTAATTGTATAGGTTGTGGAATCTACATGGGTACACCCACACTCTCACCGATAAGCGACGGCCATCATCGACAACAGCACTAACGATCAAAACAACACGAAAAAGAAGTAAAAAATCATATTATTTGAAAATATTTTGCATGCTTTTCGCAAGACAATTATACCAACTGTCTAGTCATTAAAAAAAAATATTATTACTGCAAGCATCTCAAACCAGAAATCAATCAAATGGCGCATCCAGTAGAATTGATCTTGATTTCCAATGGTTTGCCAAGAATTATATATGATTAAATAATTCATACGATTGACAATATCGAGATATTAAATCATTTTCTGCCATTCAAAGAATGCTTCTGTCTCTCTATGCAATATTGGTACTGGTGCTGTATATATTTTAGCTAATGTTTTGCCGTTAGAGAGCCACTTGCCGAATAAGTTTCATTCTTGACATCCACAATGTATACACCTTTCTCTAAGAGATGATCTCCTATTCATCAGTTGTGAAGAAAATAACATTTAAAAGAAATTCTTTTTTTTTGCGGAATAATTAGGTACTTCTGTTAGAATAATAAATAAAATCTTTCACAAAAAATTGTGATTGAAATAAATCTTATTACATCTAAATCGTTAGGAGACCATTGGAAATAGTGGATTGAAATTTCGTTTTGATTGCCTTTATTTCATCCGCAGGAAATGGATTTCTTTGCAAATCAACTCTTCTCAGATATTTCAAAAGGAAAATATCAGTCGGTATATAAGCAAGTTTGTTGTCATTGAGATAAAGATAATAAAGTTCATAATGGAACTTGCCAATTTCTGGTGGTATGTGTTCAATTTGATTGTAGGAAAAATCCATAGTGGCAACTACTCTTGATGGTATGTCGCCTATATCAGCAATATCTGTAATGTAGTTGTGTGATAAATCGAGATGCGTAAGTTTAGACATTTGCTTGAATGCTATAAGAGAAAAAAGTGAGTTTGCTTATATCTAGCATTACTATGTTCGAGGCGAAAATACAAAAACGCTTCAAGAAGATTGACGTTTTGATAAACTCTTTTTATGTCAAACTATCCCCTCGATCACTTCTCTGTGGAAAATATCCATTTTGATTGGTAATATACTAAAATTACCAGTGCTATGTGGTGCTGAACGCAAATGATTCTTCGGCAATCGAAGCTCCTGAAGTTTTGTCAGCAATGAAATTGTAGATGGTATTTCATATAGGCCACAACTTTCGATTTCGAGTACAGTCATATTTGTTAATACAGCTAATGCTTGAGGAGGAATATAAGATGCTGTTGTGTTGATGAGTGACAGAACACGTAAACGAGTGAGACGACTAACTAAGGGAGATAGACCAATGGATATGCTATCATCATCTAATTCATATTGTGGAACAAATGGAGTGCTATTGACTCTTAATGTATGTAAATTAACGAGGCAGAAAACATCAAGTGGTAAATTAATTTGATGGTGAATACTAAGTTCTTCAACTTTACTAGCAGCATTCATAATGGCGTAGGTCTTGCCAGTTGTAATAAGTGGATTTAATTGAACCGCATATGAAAAAGACCGAAGTACATCCAGATCTCGTGTAAATTTTGAGCAATCAAGATTTCCATGATTGGTTTCTAAATTATAGACAGATAAATCGTTGATGTTCAATGAAATAGACTTTTAAATTACCGTCAGATATGCTTATCGCATTACATTCAACAATCAAGAAAAGAGAGCCGAGAAACGCGATAGAAATTGCTGGTAGATAATGCATGCTAAAATGAGTTGACGTGTTCTATACGAAAGATAGATGGACCTATTTATATTGATTCAATGATAGAACGATTATTTTTACTATTAAATGGTTTTCAATTTCATTTTAATCGCACCTGTTTCATTTCCATCGCTGTGTCATGCAGGAGACAATCGCTATAATCCAATAAGATCATTTATTTTGCGCTTGTATGATAGGATATCACACTGAAAATAAAACACTGTCATTCAGTACTATCGTTTATTTCTATGCTCGCCTCCTTTCAAGACTATTGTAAAAACAAGACAAAAAAAAGAATGAAGCTTTTGCAGAATATGGGGATTTTGAGAACAAAAACCGATGGAAAAAATATGCTTACAAGCTGAGTTCTGAAAGTATTAAAAACCACTGAGATAAAAGTGCGCATTGACTTGATCAAACATTCTATTCACCTAAAAGTTCTAAGCTCAACATCGACTGTTGCTGTATGTGAATTCTTAGTAGAGACTCAGATGAATTAGAATGGCAATCACCTCACACAGTTCATAAAAAAAAGCCTTCTTGTAATTCATCAACTACAGACGACATTAAGGTTGGAAAAGTCGTTAGTGAATTTTTTTGTTATACAAATTCTTATGGATTATCTTGTTCTGCTTGTTTATAATTGTAAAAATCGTGTACACACGAGAACGACATCTATCGATGCATTCTATAATTTTCCATTATATAGATAGATACGTATCGTCCACTGTCATTGGTCATTTAGCTGCTCACTGTGAGCGCGTAAGTAGACAATATCGTCATTTATTCTCTTCTGAACAATGTCCACACAAACAGAAGTCGTAATAGAAAAGTAGAGCACAACAAACCTGTACACCAAAAATACTATCTTTATTTTGTATTTCTACTGTAAAAAATATGTATTCGTAGAAATTCCTCTATTTCAGATTATTTGAATTCAAATGGATATTGCCCAACAGGTACCACAACATCCACGTGTACGTGATGTTCTCGCCGATCAATGTCAACGACTATTTTTTGAATACCTCGAAAGGTAAATTAGTAAATTGAATTAAAACCGAGAAATTGTATTTTTCAATTTAGCTTCGATGAAAACGAAAAAAAAACAATGGTCGATGAATTAAGTCAACCACAACGTTCAACTGTATTAATTAATTATCGACATCTATCAAATTTTAATGATCGTTTATCACGAGTTATTCAAGATGAATACTATCGGTAAGGAAAATAATTAAAAAAATTTTTTTGAAAATAACTTTTCCTAATAGACTTTTACCATCTTTATCACGTGGTCTTAAACAATTCTTTCGTGAACATATACCAAAAATTGATATTGAAGCTGAAAAACTTGAACGATTCAAACGAACGGTTCTAAATGATAAAGAACTCTATGTAGCATTCAGCGATGTTCAAATGCGTTATAAGTATGTGTTGTCGAAAGATATCCGAGCATAGGAACAAAATACCTTTTATTTTAGGCTTCGAAATTTGAACACATCAAAAATGGGCATGTTGATTCGTATAACCGGACAAGTTATTCGAACGTATCCTGTTCATCCTGAATTAGTTTCGGCAACATTTATTTGTTCGGATTGTCAAATGGTTTGTCCTGATGTTGAACAACAATTTCGTTTTACACAACCATTAATGTGTCGAAATCCTGTTTGTAATAATCGTAGCCATTTTGCATTAGATTTAACACGTTCACGATTTGTTGATTTTCAAAAAGTGCGCATTCAAGAAAGTCAATCGGAATTACCGCATGGCAATATTCCACGTTGTCTTGACATAATTATGCGTAATGAATGTGTTGAACAAGCCAAACCAGGTGATCGTTGTGATTTCATTGGAACATTAATTGTCTTACCCGATGTTAGTCAATTATCAATGCCTGGTGTTCGTTCTGAAAGTGCACAACGTACACAAGGTGGTGACGATAAAGGCTATAGTGCTGAAGGTGTACGCGGCTTAAAAGCACTTGGTGTACGTGATCTAACATATCATCTAGCATTTCTTGCCTGTCATATAACACCAGCTGAACAAACAACGGTTGCAACATTATTAAGTTCGGATTCGAAAAAGAAACGTATCGAATCGATGATGTCAGATAAAAATCTTTTTGCTAATTTACGTACAAGTCTTTTCCCGACTATTTATGGCAATGATGAAATTAAATCTGGAATTTTATTGATGTTATTTGGTGGTGTACCAAAACGAACAATGGAAAAAACAAGTTTACGTGGTGATATTAATATTTGTATTGTCGGCGATCCATCGACAGCTAAATCACAATTTTTAAAGTAGGGAAAAATATTTTTATTGATTCAATTATGAATTTTTCTTGTTCAGACAAGTTGCAGAATTTTCACCACGGGCTGTTTATACAAGTGGTAAAGCTTCGACAGCTGCTGGTTTAACTGCAGCTGTAGTTAAAGATGAAGAATCAAGTGAATTTGTTATTGAAGCTGGTGCACTCATGCTTGCTGATAATGTAAAAAATCGAATATTTGTTTTTTCTTAAACGTGATTATTTAATTTAGGGTGTTTGTTGTATTGATGAATTCGATAAAATGGATCCAAAAGATCAAGTAGCTATTCACGAAGCTATGGAACAACAGACAATTAGTATTACAAAAGCAGGCATAAAAGCCACACTCAATGCACGAACATCGATCTTAGCTGCAGCTAATCCAATTGCTGGACGTTATGATAAATCACGATCATTGAGACATAATGTTAATATGAGTGCACCTATTATGTAAGTTTTATCGAGAACTACGAAAGCATTGTATAATGGAGCATGTTTTTTTTATAATTTAGGTCTCGTTTTGATTTATTCTTTATTGTTATTGATGAATGTAACGATGTCACTGATTACAATATTGCTGAACGTATTATTGATTTACATACATCGGGAACTCGTGTATCAAATCCGTCACTCGTTACTCCATACACATTTAATGATATTCGAGATTATATTACCTATGTTAAAGCAGCTGTTCAACCAAAATTAACGTCAGCTGCGAAAGAACATATTATAGGACTCTATAAACAATTACGTTTACGTGAAACATCATCATCAAGTACTGGCCGTGTATCATCGTCGTCAACACCGATCACTGTTCGTCAATTGGAAAGTTTAATTCGTCTATCGGAAGCTGTAGCTAAAATGTATTGTCAAGAAGAAATTGATATTAAACATGTTCAAGAAGCTTATCGACTTTTAAGTAAAGCTATTATACATGTCGATCAACCAGATATTGATCTTAATGAATATAATCGACCAACAGCAACTGCAACAGACGAACCTATGGAAGAAGAACAACAAGAAGACACAAACAAGGACGAAACGAAAATATCTGTTGATGAATATAAACGTTTAACAAATATAATGGTTTATCAATTACGTAAATTAGATGAAGAACAAGAAAGTGATAGTCAATCAACTGTTGTTATGCCTGGTGTTAAACGGCGTGAGCTTGTCAATTGGGTACTTGAGCAATTAGCCGATGAAATAAATAGTCTTGATGAATTAGCACGAAAGAAAGCAACACTCGATAAAATTATTGATCGTCTTGTACATGTCGATGAAATTCTTATTCAACTTGATAAACGTACTGTTAGTCAATTTGGTGCTGCAACCGATGGTAAAACTGCTACGGCAGGTGAAGAAGAAGATAGTGAAGATCCCGATGGAAATAATCTTTATCTTATTGTTCATCCAAATTATGTTACTGAAGATCAATAGATTAGATATATGTATAATTAAATATAAATCTCTTATTTTTCTTGTAAAATTTAAATACATCTATTTTTTTGCCTCGATAGAATAAATATCAATGTAGGAAGTTAATAAATATAGGAATTCTTCTTATTTCAATGGATATTCATATCTCTAAAATAGATTTGGAAGGATTCTAATAAGTTTTGCTCTCTATTAATAATACGAAGACAATATAATTGATTCATTCGTTTTATTAGTATTTTTTTGAAAGAAGAGAATTTGAACAACTTACATTAAGTATTGGCAAGGTCAATAGTGTATTTCAAGTACGAAGCTATTTGTTGCAATGCACTGATTCCGAATACGATACACATGTTAAATCGTTTTGTCGTATGATGTTTTATTCGCTAAAATTAAAATTCATATATTATTGAGAATTGCAATTCATGGGTTATATTTTTCATAAAAAAAAGACATTTTTGAGAACTTCAAGGTAATGAAATTGAGAATAACTTAAAAGGTAGCTGTCACTCGTTTTGCTTTAACTAAGATACTTTAATAAGTTCTTGCAGTGATGAATTATACCAGGACTGCTTTAAAGTTATTTGAAATTCATAGAGACAAAAATGTTTTCTACTGAATCATAAACTTCATTACACGTTTTCAAGTTCGAAAACTCTAGAATCGAATAAGAGCTGGATGTTTTTATGCATTCCTCTGAAGAATGGCGAATTCATAGAAATCTGTCCAAGCGTCTCATTGAAGAGATTCATGTCTTGAGATCATACATTAGTTGCATAGTTTCTGTACCTACGGTGAAATTGATAATCCGAACATACAGTGGGTCGCAAAATTGATCAACCACCTTATTGATTTTTTTTGTTTTTTTGATATTTCAAAAGCTAAATGAGTTATAATGGTCTGGGTTTCACCATATTGTACCCCATGATATCTCGTATTCATACACAAAATTTCAAGTCAAAATTTTAATATGTTCAGTTTTTATTAAAAAAGGTCTATCTTCCTATCACTTTTCATCGCTGCAAAATTAATCAACCACTGGAGAAAAGAATACAACAGTCGTCGTCAATTCATGAATATCTCTATTATTTCAGTCCAGTTACTCTATGTACACTATTGTNAAATTTTCAAAAATTTAATTTAAATTAAATTTAAATTCTGAAAATTTAAATTTTATTTAAATTTAAATTTTTGTATCAGAAAAATTTAAATTTATCTTAAATTTAACTTGATAGAATTTAATTTAAAATTAAATTAACTTTTCACGAAGTTAAATTTAAATTAAATAAACTGTAAATTGACACCCCTAGTGGTAAAAGAAAAACTACAGAACGAGCTGACAAAGCCATTCAACGAAAAATTAAAGCGAATCGACGAAAATCGGCATCGCCTATCAAACATGAGATTGAATAGGAGTTAGGGATAATAATATCAAATGACACAATTCGTCGTCGCGCTCATGAAATCGAATTATACGGGCGTGTTGCTTGAAAAAAACCGTACGCGAATAAGGTAAACCGACTTAAACGTTTGAATTATGTCAAAATGCATCGGGATGAGCCCATGGTATTCTGGAAACAAGTTTTATGGTTAGACGAATCAAAATTCAATCTTCTCGAATCTGACGGGAATATTATGGTATGGCGAACACCAACAGAGGAATTCAATCCAAAATGTACATTTCCAGCAACGAAACACGGAGGGTGGGTGTGGGTGTGGGTGTGGGTTTTGGTAAAAAGAAGACTTATACCCACACACCCACACCACCCATAGCCACACTCACACCCTTTTTCTTATCCTGATTCGCGTTACAAAGAGGAGCCTGTAACACAAACTCACACCGTCACCCTCATTCTCTCACGATAAATTGCTTCTTTTGTTCTTCGTTCCTTAAACGATAAAATCGTGCGGAGACGAGGCAGGAACAGAAAAATGAAAAATCTGTGTGCGTAAAAGAAGAAAGGAATAAGAAAAGAAATTTTTGTGCGGAGAATTATTGCTTTCCAACACAATAAAGGGAAAACGTCTCCAACAGTCGGTGTGCATGAGTTACTAGGTGAGTCATTTAGTGTTTGGAAATGTTGGATTTGGGTTTATGTGTGTGTCATGATGTTCGAAACATGTTCACTTTGTCTCGATAAGCTAGTTGACAGTTTCGGATTTCACTACTCTATATGCCACAATTAAGTAAACTTACAGTATATAGTCATAAATTCAGATTCGAACTACCTCAATACGAACAAGACTGTGCATTTGCAAAAGCTGTGGCTTATCTCGTTCGTTTTACAACACTAACTTTATCCAATTCTTTTATAATTGTGCAAGTCAACAAGAAATGTTTCAAATTTAAATAGACATGATATTATTAAATAGAATAATTGTAGTTTGAGCAGGAAAAAAAGAAAAAGTCTTTTAAATAGAATTTTAAATTCTTTTTTTAAATTTTTATTATTTGAGGAAAGTGTGAGTGTGGGTGGGTTTCACTCTTGCTCTTACCCACACCCACACCCACCCCAAAATATAGCAATGATAGAATTGATTGCAACCAGAATTCAAAAATTTCACTTAACCAGTTTATTATTGCGGTGAACTTATATATTTCGTCCTCTACAGGTGTCTCTACTTTGAAAGCACAATTCCGCTCATCATCTTTTCCATCGTTCTTTACTTATACATACTCTTTTACATAAGGCGCAAGTATAGACGTGAATGGGATGTAGGTGTAAAAAACAGTTGCATTCATATGCAATTTCGGTAATTCAAGTGGATATACTAGATTTTACTGTTTCTTATAGAAAAATAGATTAGAAGTAATTATATCCATTGTTTCTAGTTCCTGCAAGTTGTCGTTTCATCAACTTTTAACAACGTTTAAAACAAGGTTATGTTGAATCGTTTTGGTGATATTGATGTTTCATTTAAGAGACTTTCACCTATCTATGGTTACCGCAGTGAAGCAGTCGTTCCAATAGAAACAGCACTGGCACCTATCGAACCTCAAATTAATCAACTATCCAATTACATAAAGCTAGCTAAACAATATTGCCATTTTCCATCAGAACATGGATTAACACATGATGAGTCGGCTGCTATTTATATATATACAATGGAATGGGGCGGGACTACATTGTATGTTGTTTTAAATTCCGCATTACGATCTGAAAACCGTCAGGCATTAAAGATATGGTTTCCATATTTAAAATTATTTGATATAGCGTTGGATAAATTGCCTACTGTTAAAGAGGTAGTATGGAGAGGCGTACCTCTTGATATTGGTAAAAATTTTACCAAAAACCAAATTGTCACGTGGTGGAGTGTTAGTTCATGTTCTTCATCAGTTAGCGTTATTAAAAATTTTCTTGGAAACGCTTCAAATACAACATTATTTCTGGTTGAAGCTGTTAACGGAAAAAAAATTTCTGGATATACGCAGTATGAAAATGAAAATGAAATTATTTTACGAATGGGCTCGCAATTTCATGTAAAAAGCGATTCTTTGGATCAATCAAATGGCTCACATGTCGTACATCTAATTGAAATAGATAACAAAAGTGAACAAACTATTGTACCGAATTTGAACGAGATGCATCTGACTGCTGAATCATCCGATAAAAAGTCTATAGGTAAGCTTTTTGTACTTCAGTTGCCATTAGGGGTGTTACTTTTTCGTTATTGATCTTTATATTAAAGAATAAAAATAAATAAAACATTTATATTTATAAAATAAAGATAAAGATAATCTTTATTTGTAAAAATAAAGTTAAAATAAAGAGTAAAGAAAGATTTTCTTCAGTCATTGATAAATAGATGAATAATTTGTATAACAACAGAAAATATTGATTGCAGTTCTTGCTTATCATCACTGACATTGCAGTATGAAATAATACTAGCAAATGATGGTGAGGCATAAATCATTTATGGAAAAAAAATCTAGTGTTCAAAATTTTTTAGCCTTGAGCTTCTTAACTTTCTTCGAGGTATCTGGAGAAGACCAAATTTTGGATTTTTAAGGAAAAATATTTTTCTTTATTCTTTATTTTATCGTTATTAAATAAAGATAAACCTACTTTTTTTATCTGTATTTTATAAAGATAAAGATTAACGTTATCTTTACTTCATAAATATAAAGATTTTATATATCTTTATTTTATAAATATAAAGATTTCATTTATCTTTAGTTTTTAAATATAAAGGTTTTATTTATCTTTAAAAAGTAAAGTAAATATAAAGTAACACCCCTAGTTACCATGAAATAATACTTGTGCCGCAATAAATACTTACTTTTGCAAATCCGATGGGTCTCAGTCAAAAATAAAAAAACATAAATGCTACGCTCAGGCACTCGTGATGTATGAATGCTTATTAAATTGAATTATAGTTAAACACATTCTTCATTTTAGCTGTGTCTGAGTACTTAATTGTATAATTATCAGTACTAATTAATCTTTCCGAGCACTGTTTATCAATTTTCATTGCCATTTAATTCCTTATTCCCTCGACTGAAGGGAGGGTCATACGAAGAAAAATGCGTTTGTGTGTCTGTGTGTCTTTGCGTCTGTTTGTGGTAGGTCATAAAAACATCCCTGAAACGTGAGCTTATTTTCCCGTTTTTCAGTGGCTGACCTCACTCAATCAGAGCTTTCTGAGTGTGGGCTTCCAGCTAATAAGATTTCTCGGTGGCTTAGATCAGCCAATCAGGTGTTGTTGAGTGTGGGCATCCAGTCAATAGGATTTCTTGATGCCTGTGGTTAGCCAATACGGTGTTTTCGAGTATGAGCTTCCGGTCAATAGGATTTCTCGGTGGCTCCACTCAGCCAATCAGATGTTTTAGGGTGTGGTTTTTCGACCAATAGGATTTCTCGCTGGCGTAGGCCATCTAATCCGGTGATTTTGAGTGTGGGCAATCGGCCAATAGGATTTCGCGATGACTGAGCTCAGTCAATCAGGTGTGCTCCAGTATGGGTTTTCGAGAAATAGGACGTCGGAGAGCTTCACTAGGCAAGAAAATACCTTTGTGATGAAGTAATTATATGCTCAGCAGCTTGGCGAGAATGAATCTAGATCGTGGAGTCCGAATCAGGGGTTTGAGTGTGAAAATTCCGAGCTTCAAAATATTTCAGTTGGAAAAGAAGGTTTTGAGAATAAAATGTTGCTTTAAAAAGGCTTGACAAAAATAGATGTTCATCCGAAAAAGAACTAAGAATCTGGCAGAGATTTCAACCAGCACCAAAGGAAAAGGGAAAAGCAGTCGTCTGTTTTTCAGTATGTGTGACTGCGAGTATATCGAAGTTTCTCTCAGAGGGGTTT
>CAJNYU010001035.1:0-19957 GCA_905331475.1 Rotaria socialis
AAATGGGATTATCAGAAGTTTTACTTAACCTTGCCAGATGAACTAACCTGTCAGCTCATGCGCCTCTATGATGAAGATTTTCGTCTATTCAACTATCGAGTAGATGATTATATTAATCGAACTACATTGATTCAAAATTGCAAGTGGCTGAGAACTTGATAATCGATCGCGATCGACTGATCCAGAAAATGTTTTCAGCTGATAGAAACTGGCCATTTTATTCGATAATTTTTTACTGATTAAAAGTATCGGTTGCAGACAAATTCTTCTTTTCTTGTATTTAAATTTTTATGAATCGTGACAAAGAAAGACTATTATACTTTGCTTCTTCAAATATATAAGCTCAAAAGAAAAAGAGAATATGTAGCACTTCTTCAATACTAAAATAAGAGCCATTCTCCGGAACCTTGTTTCCAAATTTCAATTGTTACTTTTTTTGGTCAGATTTTATAGAGCAATCAAATACTTTTATGAAACAGATATCTGCAAGTAAGGGTGTGGGTGTAGGTTTTGTAATTAGATAAGTGAGACACAAAACACCCACACCCTCTAAGACGTAGATACAGAAACCACGAATAAGTTTCTTTCTATATTCAGAGCGCAAAGTATCATTGAAAATGGTATACAATGAGTTTTTTTGTGGCACAGATTCGTATGTGTAGAGAATAATAGAAGCCGATTCATCAGTCGTTAGAATATCGGCTGGATTTTTACAATTTTGTTTCACTATGAAAGCATTATGTCCGACTTTAGGTACGATGGCAACAAGAGGTTTTACTGCCTCCTCGAGTGATACAATCGGCATATCTTCATAGCCTTCAATAGGAGCCAACATTCGATTTAGTAATACACTCAAATCAGCAAAGCGAAGAGAAGAACTTGTTTTTTTCACAAGTGGCAGTATCCATTTGAAATGTGTTAATCTAAAAAACCGCACATACATTGGACTCATGAAATATTTCAAGTAAGTTCTTATGAAAATAGCTTATTCGACATGATCATATGGGTGTGGCTATTTTGTCAAATTTAGAGAAGATCCTAGCCTATGACAACCACCTCGACTGAATTTACAAGGGGTGTGTGCGTGAGTGAGGTTTCCCTGAGTGAGAAAGACCACATACACACTCTGTCCGACAGTGACTGTCTTCACCATTATCATCACTATTGCACCGTTGTTGTTTTTTCTGATCCACATTGGATGAATTCCAATGTAGCAGAACTTAGTATAACAGTAATTAACAAAATTTTTTTGAATTTATAGAGAGAAAAACTAAAAACGTACACTCATATATATACTCAATCAGACAAAATCGATGACAGAACGCATTTTTACTTTTTGAAAGGAAAATATTTTTCTTAAGAAAAGCAAACCTGACGACGATAATGTTTGCAAACTTGCATTTTACAAAAACTAGTCATTTTTTACCATTTTTTTTCAGCGTAGAAGCGTCCATGTTAAGATGTAAAAATAAGCCCTTGTCTCAGTGGTTTGTAAAAGTTTGTTTTCCTTTACATATAAATATATGAATCATACGGAATAAAGTAAAGCTATGTTGACAAAGAATTTTTTGTGTTGCATTACATGACTATGGTGCAATAACAAAAAGCTTGTCAGCGCAGCCCCGTTGGGGTTAAAATGTGGAACTCACATATTTCAGCCAAGTAGATACTGATCAAATAGAAAATTTATTTTTTCAGTGTAGTGAGATCATATTTTGTTCAAAAATAAGATAAAAAAACCTGTTTAACATTTGAAGTTTATTGGATCTATCAATAGGAAATATTACTAGAGAGAACATATGAAAAACTCTTTGTTTAAAATATGTCAGTATGCTGAAGTGTTTAGTGGTTTCATTAAGAAATATTGTGAATGATAATAGTTTAAACAGTATTTATGATATAGCTATCAATATTGTTGAGAAATTCATATTTTTTCGTATTACCAGGTGAGAAATCGATACATTTTTTCATAAACGAAAATTTGATAAAAGTTTCCCAGTGGATGGAAAAGTTCCGAATTGTAAATACACTGAAGTGGACTCAAGCTCTAGAATAAGGTATTCGTGTGAGAAAAAAAGATTAAAATCTTCATCTGTTTATTGTAGGTGGTAGAAGTAACGAATGTAATAGTAGCATAAACTGGATTACAGGATTTACTGCCGTATGATTTAGTGCCTTTGTAAACATTTATTTATTATTCATATATATTTATTTTTCAGAAGTTTTTGTGGTGAGTTATATGATTATGTTAGATAAACATAATGATCGCAATGCAAAGGTTTTCAATGTCAAAAGTTCGTTTCTCATATCAATGGTTCGTGATATTAGATTGAAATCTAACTATAGTTTGTGATCAATTTATTCTATTTGCATCTCAAAGGTTTATTTTTTATCTCAAACTTTCGTAGAAACACGTTGATCTTTATCAATAGTTCGTAATTTGAATAAAAAAATTGAGCAATAAGTTTATTTTCTAGCTCAAAGGTTTATTTCTCATCTCAAACGTTCGTGAAAATACATTGAAATCTAAGTATAGTTTGTAATCAATTAAATACATTCAAATAAAAAGTTTTCTATTTACATGTCAAAGGTTTATTTCTCATGTCAAACGTTCGTAAAAATACATTGAAATGTAACTATAGTTTGTAAAGGTTTTTAAGAAAATAAAAAGCTTTTTTTTTACTTTTCTAGCTCAAAGGTTTATTTTTCATCTGAAACTTTCCCGTAAATAGATTTAAGCTAGACAATGGTTAGTAATCGAATAGATAAATTAAATGATACGAATTTTGTAATTTAATGACTTTCTTATTGTTTGAAATGGAAATGTTTCGAAATGATTAAAACAGTCTATTAAACGGATTTTGTAGTTCAACTATTATTTCTATTGATACTTATAGAATATATTCTCAAAAAATTTACGAAGCTAGAGGGTTAAGAAAATTCTTATTTTCACGATATGGAATACTAAATAAGTCGTATCTTAATTGTTTGTTGCGATCATTATTTTATCCGAACTATAATTCATATAACTCACCAGTATTCATTCATAAATGGTTAGATGAACGTATATAACAATGCCATTTCATATTTCAGGTAAGTTATTTTAACAAGAGATGTTAGCGTTGCTTTGAGTAGTCATGTTAATGAAAGAAAAGAGGAACGCGCCATTTATTAAATTGATTTAATGATCATGATTGCTTATTTGTGATCAAAAGGAAATGTAATATTATGTGTACGAAATTTCATGAAGTTCCGCTTTCTTAAATTGTCCTAAAAATTATACTAATATTGAAGAATAAATGATTCAAATATTTCGAACATTATACATGATACGACTTAGAGACAAAGAAAGTATATTAGTAATGACGGCTGAGGTTTTTTTACAGAGAATAAGAATGGTTCATATGAAATGTGTTTTCTTCGATATTTTCATTGTAATGTGTTGATATATAATTGGTTAAACGAAAGGAACAAATAATTCTTATTCTTTTGTTTGAATAAACCAAAAAAGAAAAGGTCGTAATATTAAAGGCAAAATAGTTTTTTTTAATGCTTCCTAATCAGAAAGTTTTTTAAGCGATTCTATCTAAAATATCTTTTTAATAATTTGAATGTTCGATAAATAGTGAAGTTGCTTTTCTGATCGTATCATCTGATTGCGTATATCGAAATATTGAGATGGTTAGCAAATTAGATATACTTTATTCTTTCTCTGTTAAGATGCTTTTTTATGAATAAGAATGGACGATCAGACAGCTAAAGAGTTCACTTTATACTGATTAAGATAAATGAAGATTCATAAGATTATATAAGCACTGAAATGGAATCAATTAGATCATTTATACGATATTGCGTCGAAAGAGTGTTTTAAAAATTAGTATATATGTATTACATATGCAGAGTATCGGGAAACGAAGTCGAATGAATAATGAGTCAAACTTATTGATCAATAGGAAAATTAGAATTTGATTCATAGAAATCTTATTCTTTCGAAAAAAATTGAACTTTGAAATAATATATGGTTAATTGTAGTTGTTTTATTTTCTGGATTTATTACATTTATATTTTATAAATCGTACTTTTATTTTTATTTAATAGTGATTTTATTATATGTACTTATCAAATAAATTATTTATTTGATTTTTTCAATCTAATATCAATCTATAGAAGTAAACGTATTGATGAATGGGTAAATTTTTGAAACTATTTTTCGTTATAGTATCTGATAATCGGTTGATGAAGAAAAGTACAATTTGTGAATATTGAGAGCTTCATATTTTATAGAATTAAAGTTGTTATAGCATGAAAAAAATTATTTGATAGTTGGTGAATAATTCCTAAGAATCATTACTATTAAAAAAGCAGTGATGCCAAACGAAATGACATACAGGTATGAGCAAGGGGGAACAAACTGCATTGTTTCGCAGGTCATTAATCTTCGAAAATTAAGGTGCCTGAGCTACCATATACAATGGGGAATCAAGAGGAACAACCACTTTCGATGTTCGTTCATACGTAAAACCTAGCTTGTTCATTCACCGCCATAAGGACGATGTCGAACAGAGCGAAAAATCAGAATCATTACTAATAATTCGAGTGATAACTTAATCTACGGTCGGGTAGATCCAGTCAGCCAACATCAGATGAACATGTTAACTACAAACAGTGTACATATATTAAATAGTTTCTTCTGCTGGGCACTGTTACCAAACATTTTCTTTTTGATGTTCTGTCAAACTACACTGAAAACAAAAATGGTGATATACGAAACTATTTTTACAACGAAATCGAAACCCTTCTGAAGGTTTCGTGTCACCCTATGATGCCTCTGTTAGATTTATTGAAAACTGAACAATTTGTTTTTGAAGGTTTTGTAGTTTTCTTACGAAACTCTCAAAAGGTTTAGAATTCGTTGCAAACTACGAAACTGTTTAAACGTTGCATTTGATTTTAAAAAATATTTTTAAAAGGTGTTTATTTACTACCAAACCATTTTTAAGTGCACGAAACCCTCTTTGGTTTGGACTAAAACCTTTTTTGTTTTTAGTGTGACAGGAGGATGACTAGAATGATCACATTTTCTTAATGATTCATCTATAAGCACAAATATTGTTAGAGTGAAATTGAATGGAGTGGTTACTGACGAAGACGATGATGACGATGATCTGGGATATGGATTTTGAATCCGAACAGTAGCTTGAATCACCGCATCTTCTTTCTCCTGTTGCTCTTGATTCAACTTCTTCTGTAAGTGAATCAATTAATTTTGTTTTTCTATTATCTCTCGTTTTTGTTTTCTCGTTTCCTTCTTCAGTCTTTCACCTGAAGACATTGAAATACCAAAAATGGATTTAATCTGATCATTTACATTGTGCAACGGAACTAAGCAACCACGTTTTTCATGCTCTACAAATTTGATCACATTAAACATTATTTGCTTTATGTCACGCAAGAAATCAAGACGTTTAGGCATCTTGTCGATCGATGCAATATGCTTGAATTATAAATTACAGGGAGCTGCTTTTATTCTACTTGAATTATGCAACAGAACTAGCGAGGTATACTTACGTGTAATTCAGTGAGAAAAAGAATATTCCACTATCAACATATGGCTTATATTTTTATTAGTACATGAAAAACAACTTTTCAAGGTGGTACTCAGTCTGTGATAAGTCGTCAAAAAAGAAAATCGTATGTGACATCAATACCAAAATAAACGCATCTCTACTTCAGCCAGACATACTAAAGACATATTCAATTCGTAGGAGTACATTATACCATTATAGATTGTGTCGACAATACTCATTCTGTCGTGTAAAATAATTAATAGTGATTTTACACGATAAAATGACTTTTACAACATAAACAGTTTCGTTTAATTCAGAATAATCAATAATCAATAGGCATCAAATTATAAAATATTCAAAAACAACTAGCAAAAAAACGATGTTTCGAGCGTTTTTGAGTATCAAAGTGAGGTATGTCATTTTTGAACAAAACAAAATAAAAATTTCGGATTTGTATAGAATTGTAGATCATGAGCAGGCAAATCTAATGTACTCCTTATAATTCAAATGTTATTTGATTTTTATAGGCCTTTATCTGCTGCTTGGGAGTTTACTCGCGGTTTATTAATATCACAAGATAGAATCATCTATAGCAAGTTGCAAAGTGCTCCCTTCTATCGAATAGTGAAAACTACAGAGCGATAGCTATTTCTGTTTAAAAGTTAATCAAAACACAACCACTCTTCTTCTCTTTTGAAATAGACAATAGTTGATTATTTTCATTCCATTTGCAATTTCTTTTTTGACATCATTTGGGATATTTTGTGTATTACTGTGCGCTTTACATAACTAGACTTACATTAATAGATAGAAAAATTACTAACATTTAAGAAAGCAAAACAAATTCTATTAATACATTTACTAAGGGAAATCAGCTGAAATCAGTTGAAATCGCTTGAAATCAAAAACTCCATGTGAAATCATGAAATCAGTTTGTTCCCCTTGGGTATGAGTAATAAAAATATACTGTTGTATGATCACGCATTGTAAAAATACAGAAAAAATTCTTATCTTGTAAGTGAATATAATTTGTTTATTGATTAATGAAGTGTTTACTATGTAAATGAAAAATTCAGTTTATTTTTTTCCAGGATAAAATAGCATTATTACATTCAATATCTTTACATCGAATAGAGTATGTATAGTTTTTAGTGTTTATCATGATGGCTACGGTATTACGTTTATGATGGCCCTTCTTTTTTGGACAATATCTGTAATTACCTGCTATATTGAAAAATAATAAATCTTTATTGTAAATACCACGAACACACGTATGTACATAACCTTGGTATGACGGTTCAGACGTAACTATATTTTCTACGAAGTTTAGAAATAGTTGTATATCCTTTACAGATGAATTTAAATGATTGATTTTGTTCAAATGTATTAAATTTTGCGGAGTGTGACTTTTACTAGCATTCGTAGATGGTTTCGAAAATGTCAACGGTTTTATATGTTGATTAATTAAATTTATATTGATCAAATTATATGAGAATGTGGCTATTCGATTAGAAATGGACGATAAATTTATGTCAAATTTGTCGCCATTTAAATAAACTTTTGGTATGTGATCGTCTTCCATGTATGTGATTAAAGACTTCTTAAGAAGATTATGAGATGAATATTCTAATTGATAATGAAAGGGAAATGTAGTGGAAGGAACAAGTGGATTGTTCTTTCCGTATTTGACACAAATAAATAAACGAAATTGTTGATTGTTTGAATAAACATTTGTATCAATAGCTAAAGTCCATTCATTTCCTCTATTTTGTACAAGCAAATATGCAATATCAGCGATTGAAACATATGGAATGGATGTATTACATTGGCGACAATGGTTTCGTAGTGTATGTATAAATGGAACTAGTTGATTGGTCAAGTTTGATGCATTATTGAATTGTTCTATTGGTATATCCATATTAAACATTGCACATTTATGTTGAACAATTGCTAATAGTAAAAAACGAATAATAGCCTTGATAAATATTCCAAGACTTGATATACTTTCAAATAAAATTGATGGATTTGCATTGATGAAATGATATGATATTTTTTCAGTTGTTGATCTAAAGACAACAAATTTGGGAAAATATATTAGAAAAGGTCATACTATGTGTATATAGATTTGTCAACAATTTCCATATTAAAAAAGGACAACAGTAAACCGATTCTTTGTCAGTTGAAAAGAAATTATTACTTACGCTTCTAAAACAAGAAATTGTTTTAAAATATTTTCAATATAAATTTCAACTGTATTAATAGTATCATCCGGAGCATTTAGAAAATAATAAAGAACTTTAAGACAACACATAGGACCAATGTAATGATTTTGTATATTAAGATTTTTATCTATCAAATATTCGAAATCAATATATGTTCTGACTGGCTTGTTTATCGAAATCGATTCATATAAAGTTCGTTCTGTAGTAGGACAGCATTCGAATAATCTTAGTAATTCTTCAATGCTAAGACAACAAAACTGTCTAGATTTATTTTCTTTTTCAATACTTAAAAAAATATCATTTTTGTCAATGTTTTGTTGCAGTAATTGATTATGTAAGTCAGATAAACGATGAGTTATAATTTTATGTGGAAAAAGACGTTTGATTAAATTTTGCACAGAAGTCATTATATTGCTTAGTATACTAACATATATTTCTTAGTAATTAAATAGTAATATCAGATATGAATATTATCAGGCGCTTACAAGCTTTTTTTTATTGTATTTTTGTGATACGGATACTTCGTTTAAAGTAAACTTTTAAATGATATCCTATTTAATCAAGAAAGATTCAAATAGAAATATAGTGCTATGAGAAAAAAAAAGTAGTTTAGTTTCTTTTTTGGGATTTAAAATAAAATATCAAACAATAGATTGTATGAAGGCAGAAGGTAAATATCATACTAGGCAGATAATCCTCAAGTTAAAAGTCATAACGAATAGCTAAATGGAATATTCAGGCATATTATTAGTATATTAAATCGTTCTGAAATAATTGTAGTTTTTGAAATAATAAGTGGCATTTATTTATATTTTATATAATGAAACAGAACACATATAATACGAACAAGTTTTGAAAGAAAAAATAACAATTAAAACAAGTAAATTTAAAGCTAATGAAAAATGTTCAATCATTTTGTTTTTTTCATTATAACAGACTATATTGATTAAATATTAATAAACTTAAATCGTTAAAATAAATCAAATAATGGCTATACGAGTATTTGCCATAGTAACAAGTGTACGCGATCCTAAGTATTTAGAAAACTTTGATGTAATTTTTATAAATTTGTTTGAATTAACTTACCATTAAAGAAATCAACTTTGATATTTTTTATTTTTAAAGTTTTTTGAATGATAGATTTAGGAATCGTTTTAGCCTAATAAAAATAAAGAATGAATGGAATAAATGTTAATTTAATTATACCTGCTCATTCCATAATGTTAATTTAATATGGACACTATTAGGGGTGATATCTTCACCCTTCTCTTTATTGAGAAAAACGATAACTACCTAATAATAAACAAACCAAACGAAACGAGAAAACCAACACACATCTCTCTCTCTCCTCCCCCGAGAGGACAACAAGAATATATATGTATATATATATATGACGATAGATGTGGCGGATGACTAGAGATGCAAGAAGAGTACATGAAAAGAGAATAATAGTATGTGAGGGCATCAGCCCGTAACAGTCGACCCCCTTGAATGAAGACGTGTGTCCGCACACGTGTTTGAGGAAAAGAAAATACAAGGAGTATAAACAGAAAATGTAGCTCAAAAATAGAAAGACATAACAAGAAAATGTATAACAGTTTGAAAATAGAAAGGCATAAGAAGAAGAAAAAACAACAACTAATAGATGTTTTAACAGTTAGATCTGACAAACAACCAAAGTTTAATTGAAAAAGAAAAATTTTTTTTATTATTATTCTTGGTCGAGGTGTAGGTGTTTGCGTATTCGATAATAATGTTCCTCGGTGAATATACCACTGTGTAAAATTTCGTCGGCTTGTTTTCGGATGTGTTCGTTCTTTACACCCAGGAATAACATTTTCCCGACAACATTAAAGTTCACATACGGAATATTCATAAATATTAAAATCTTTTTAATGTTTCGTGTAGTAAATTTGTAATAAACTGACCGGATGATCTCAAATTGATAACGTTTTTCACGTTTTTTTCTATTTTTCCTTTGGTTTCTGGTTAACGGTTGACGTTGATGTGAATGTTGATTAACCGGTCTATTTTGTTCTATATCATCGTCTGAAATAATTCCTATTTCATTCGATGGTTCATTTTGCGCATGAACCCCGATTAATGTATCATCATAATCAAGTGATTTCCCATTATATAATGGTTGTTGATGTGGTAAATGGAGTTTCATTATCTCCGGTAAAGATATGCCCTCGAACTCATCGTCGCTTATCATTTCATAGGGTTCATTTTCTACATGAATCCCTATGAATGCATTATGTATTGGTTCAATATGTATATGATCATCATTTAATTCAGAAATTTCCCGTTGTACATGAATTTCGACATCATGATTGATTTCATCTGATAAAAATAAATCACCTGGTACTTGATCTTGTTCATAATTGATAAGTTGTTTATCATCATATATGTTTGATATTAGCTTTGTTACAGCTAAACAATCATTTAAAGCGTATATAATCATTAATCTCCTATATTCTTCTTCATTTTCAATAATTTGATTTTTCTTCTTAATATATTCTTGTGATATTGCAATTGTATATAATGCGGGATCAAGTCCACACCCCCAATTTGCAAGGGTCATTCTCTTATCCAACCACTGGTTGAATGCTAGGTAAATGGCCATTTGAAGTGAATATGTTTCTTGAGCTTTGCGTTGTACATGAGATGATGATGGATGATTTTCATGAAACCACTCTTTGAATTTTTGTTGTATATTTTTATCATTGATCTGGTGAATATCATTGCGATCAAATAAATTATATTGGTAAAATTTGGAGAGTTCATCTTTGATGTCGCCCCATGAATAAATAATGTGATTGTCGGAGAAAATGGTTCGACAAAGCGTTTTTATTTTGTCGAATGTTCTTGACTGTTCAACAGGTAAATGCATTGTCTCGATAAGTATTAAAATAGATGGATGATTTTTATATACGAATTCGATTTGGATCAATGCAGCTGTTGAAGGTTTAGGTGGGTCTTGTAATTGGCATTCCGTATCCAATGTGTAATGTGTTGTGTTCATAGCATATTCAATTAAATTATTTAATACATCAATAGATGTTTCACGATGAATATGGTAATATCTATAATTAGATGTTGATATTTGAAAGATATCACATTTACCTTCTTGGACAAGTTCTTCATATTTTTGTTTTCCAACACTTTCTTCGATTGATATTTGTTGGTTAATCGATCTAATTTTTCTAATGGGGAAACATAATATGATTGATTTGAATAACGTGAAGAATATCGATTATAATTTTTGTTCGTTGAATAAGTAGATTTTGACATTGATGTATATGTATAATGTGCATGTATTGTTGTAAATATATTTAATGGTGGTGAAGACGACGAATAAATGAAAATGTAAATAAATATCTAAAATGAAAGACATGTATGACCAGGACTTTCCTAGAAAAGTCCTCTTATCGTTCTATCTCATTTACATGAACCCGTATGAGGTTCATTTCTAACGTATATAAATTATCATTGATCGTTTAATTAATTAATATTCATTGTAATGATAATAATGGTCATAATTGATAATGTTTCGTTCGGTAAAGTAAATAACAAATATATCCATGTATGAGTAATATGTGGATTTTCCATTTTTTCGTTCTTTCTATTTTTTTTAAAGTTCTATTTGAGATTCCGTCTTTGTGTAATTGATACTATGATGTCGCTAGTGACTTGTTTCGTTAATGTAGGTATCTTCACATGTTGTACGATAAATGTTTTTGTGCTGAGTTTTTTTGTTATCCGGAACGGTCCTTCGTATCTCGCGTCGAATTTATTGCGCATATTTAATATTTTAATTAATACTAATTCACCGATCGTGTGATTTGGATTGGAACGATGTTGATCATAACGTTGTTTGTATTTCTCTTGCTGTTCCAATATTTTAATTTTTGCTTGTTCGGTTAATGTTGATAAATATTGATTTAATTTTAATCGATGCTCTGGGTCTTGTGAAAGTGTAATTAATGGTTGTTGTTGATCGAAAGGTAATATTGGTGATCGACCATGCATTAATTCAAATGGAATTTGTCCGGTTGTTGTGTGAATACTTGTATTGTAATTGAATGTAACAAATGGTAACTGTTCATCCCAATTTGTACGTTTTTCATTTGATAATGCTGCTATTTTGGCGTCCATTGTTGCATTAAATCTTTCAATTTGTCCATTAGTCATCGGATGGTAAGGTGTTGAATATAAATGTGTAACACCGATTTTTTTTAATAATTCGGTCATCATTGTAGCGGTAAAATGTGTACCGTTATCTGTAAGAATGCATTTTGGAGTGCCATATTTAAGGATAACTTCTTCGGTAACAAAACGGGCTGCTGTTGTGGCAGTGCAATCACGTACTGCTTTAGTAATAACAAATTTTGATAAGACATCGGTTAATGCAATAATATATTTATTGCCATTTTTCGTCGTTGGTGTAATAGGTCCATGGAAATCCATAGTAAGCAATTGCCATACTCCTTCAGGAGGTTTGATTGGTTTGAGAGCGCCAGGAGGTTTTTGTCGTAGATGATTATTTTGTAAACAAGGTAGACATGACTTAACATAATTCCGTATATCATCAATCATATTAGGCCAAAAATATCTTTGTCGAATTTTGTGAGTGGTTTTATTTCGACCAAAATGTGCTCCATTCGCTGGTGTATCATGATAAATTTTAATAATGTCGGAGCGAATTCGTCCTTTGGGTACAAATGGTACCGGTGGGGACGATTTTTTCAGTAACATATTATCTTCTAAAAAATAATCATTGAAATCTTTAATATGTGATATCATGTGTTTTGTTTGTTTATCTTGATGTTGTAACTGTTTTAATTGTTCCCATGTAAATGGTACAATCATATTATGATCATTGCTAACATCCATTATATGTGATTGTGGTGGTTCTACAACACAGGAATGATCGACCTGTTTGTCGTCATTCCTCTTTTGTTGTGCTTCATCACAGGAACGATCGACTTGTCGGTCGTCATTCCTCTTTTGTTGTCTTGTTTGCGCCCTTGTAGTGACGGATGCAACGACATGTGTTATTGTGAAATTGTCGGTTTGTGTTGATCGGGATGTTGTTGGTGTATAATCATCTTCATCATTCATTCCATTATCGACTGGTGATCGGGATAAATAATCAGCTACGGTATTATGTTTTCCTTTAATGTATCGAACAGTAAATTGATATTGTTGTAATTTTAAACGCCATCGTTCACATTTTGAATTTAATTGTTGCTTCAAGTTGAATGGTAATAATGGTTTATGATCTGTTTCGATAATGAATGAACGACCATCTAAGTACTTGTGCCATTTTTCGATTGCGTATATAATAGCGTAACATTCTTGTTCTGTTGCAGGCCAATTCATTTGTGTTGGTGTAAACTTCTTTGATAAGTAAGCGACTGGTAGATCACCGTGTGAATGAGTTTGCATAAGTACAGCTCCAATTCCAATTTTTGATGCATCCGTTTGTATCTTGAATGGTAAATTTTGATCTGGAATTCGTAATATCAAATCATTGGTTAATATTTTCTTTAATTTATTAAATGCATCAAGTGCATCATCAGATAGAGTAATAGGTGTCGCTTGTGATTTTTTTGATCGTTGTTCTTTAGTTCTCGGTGCATATTGATGTAAAGGTTGTGCAATGGTGGAAAATGCGGGTATAAATTTACGATAATATTCCGCAGCTTTGACGAATCGAAAAGCTTCTTTTGCTGTTGTTGGCTGTCGAGTCTCTACTAATGCGCGGATGTTGTCTGCATTCGGTCTAATATTGCTGTGTTCAATATGATGACCCAAATAATCTATCGCTGTTTGTGCTATTTGACATTTATTAATATTGAGACGAAAATTTGCATCATTTAATCGATTTAGAATATCATCGAGGTGGTGTAAATGTTGGTTAAATGTTGTTGAATATATAATAACATCGTCGAGATAAGCTAATGAATATTGCCATCTGGTAGGTCCGAGTATTTGACTAACGATGCGTTGAAATGCTGGAGGACCATTTGTAACACCTTGAGGTAACACTGTAAATTGGTAATGTTGATCTCTGGTAGAGAATGCTGTTTTTGGACGATCTTCCGGATCAAGGCCAACTTGAAAATAACCAGATTTAAAATCAATTGTAGTATAATATTCGGCTTGAGATAAGTGGTCAAAAATATCATCAATACGAGGCATAGGAAATGCATCCTTCGTAGTAATATTGTTTAATTTTCTAAAATCAATACAAAATCGAACAGAACCATCTTTTTTTCTTACCAATACTATTGGGGATGACCACGGCGAGATAGATTCTTCGATTATTCCTTGCTTGAGTAATTTATCAATTTCGTCTCTTTGCATTTGTTCATCCTTGTATGAAACCCGATATGGTGAAGTATAAGTTGGTGGATGAACACCAGTTTCAATGGCATGATGAACTGTTGCTTTAATGGTGGACGGTTGACGAATGTCAAATAGTTTTCCATGTTTCCATAAAATATTTTGTAATTCTTTTCGTTGTTTTATGTCTTCGATGTGTTGGGTGAGTTTCTCGATTTGTTCTCGCATTTCTGATGGATAACATTTTTGGCGTAAATGTTGTTGTAAATCATTTCGGGATAGAAATTGTTCTTGACAAACATAGCATCGATGTTGTTGTGCTTCATCATGTTCTTTTCCACAGGTAAAGTCCGTAAATCGGACCTTCCTCTTCTCTCGGAATAATGGATCACAGGAACCACTCTTTCGAGTGTTGTTCCTCTTATAATTAAATGATTTTGAATATGTTGGTTGATAATTTTCGTCTTCTGATAATACTGGTAAAATACAATAATTATTTAATTCAGTCTGATATGAAATATGTCCCAATTTTGTATTCTTTGATAGCGTACGTTGACGATCATTGACATTGATAATCATAATCTGACTTGTATTATTTTCCATTTTGAGTATAGCATTTGCAAGTAATATTTGTTTCGAATATAAATTGTGAGCTGGTTCAAATAAAACATCAATAGTATTTTTTATAGGTGATGCAGTTTTTACGTTAATAAGTTTTTCTGAATATGGTGGTAGTGTAATTTCATCGATCAAAAGTATAGTTAAATGAATATCAGGTGGTTTGATAAATGGTGTTGTTGCTATTATTTGATAATATTTGTCGGTCAGAAAAATATGTCGTTGTGGTGAATCAATGATGACATTGTTTTCGGCGATCCAGTCATTTCCAAGTAATAAATCCGTAATAATATTTGTCGCGACATCTGCTAGAATTAATGTCGTATGACCTTGGATTTTAATTTCGAGTTGAATTTCACCAATAATGTTAATCGATGTAGAATTAGCTGACTTGTGTGATTTATGTTTATACATGAATTTCTTATGGTGGATATTTTTTAGTAATTGTTGATTAATGATGCTGACTGCAGATCCAGTATCAATAATAGCATGTTGTCGTTTACCATTAACTTGAACATTAATAAATATAGGACTTGAGAATTTTGATGTAATATTATAATTCGTTGATGGATGTTGTTTTAATTTACTGGAATGACCACCATCACGGGTTCCAGCTAGTAGAAAACCTGTGGGCAATCACGTACGCGATGGTCAGATTGTCCGCATTGATAACATCCAAATGGTTTCTTATAATAGCAATCAATTGTACGGTGATTATTTCGGTGACATATCGAGCAGGGACCATATTGACGCATATTCATAGTTGACGAATTATTTGATGTAGCTTGTTCCGGTGGAATGTGTTGTATGTTACGACGAGATGTAGACGATTGTGATTGAAGATTAAATGAACGATGTTGTGAAGGTATATGACGAATTCGTGGCGGCGATCGTGGTTGTACGTTGAAATGCTTTTGTTGTTGGTAAAGATTGTTGACTTCGCGTGTATTAGTTGTTTGTGTTTGATGTAAATGTTGTGATTCACTTGGATGTATATTTTCCGGTGTTTTTAGTGTTGTTGATGCTGTATTCGAAAAATATGGAACATACGGTGCTGTTGTTTCACGTTCCGGAACATTTTCTTCTTGTAGTTCTTGTTCGTCTTTAGCAATTTAAAAAAATGCTTGTGTTGTCCGAGCTGAGTCAGATAATGCTTTCATTTGACGTTTGATTGGAATTTTTAATGAATCGTTTATTCCATTTTCTAGCCATGATATGATCATTTTTTGTGACATCGATGGATCATATTCATGACATAGTTTAATAATAGCATCGTAATAAGATGTGATTGTTTCATCTGTTTTTTGTTTACGTTCTTTTAATTGTTCGAACAATTTTGACGATGAATCACATCTTGTAAATCTTTCCAATAACGCAAATTTCAGTTGTTCCCATTGAGTTAATGACATATTATCGTCATACCAGCGTCTTGCTTCACCATCTAATTTAGCGGTACACATACAATGTAAAATATTTTCATTTGCGTCAATCATTTTTCCAATTCTCTCAATATTGCTGATGAACTGAAAAATCTTGTATTCTTCACCACCATTGAATTTGCTCAAATTAGATAAGCATTCACGATAACATATCATCATTGCTGAGTCGTGCATATTGTTAGGCATTGTTTGAATATTTTCAGTGGTGTTGTTTAATGATCCCAGTGTTAATATTTTAACTATACGTTCAGATGTTTTTGTTAATAAATTGCCGGTTAGTTCCGGATCAATATCAATGCTTCGTAAATTGTAAGCCGTACTTGGTAATATCAGTAAAGAGAAATAATAATAATAGTAATGTTAAATTCAATTGATAGTGTTGATGTTGGATGTATAATAATTTATGGAATAATTTTCTTCGTATGTATTATAACCCTCTCAGACAATTCCTAATGGAACTATCTCTTCAATTCAATTGAGGGTTCACAGACAGTTTCCAATGAAACTACCTCTTACCAAAATAAATGAAAAACGAATTCACTTACCGAGTTGTATATATATATTTTCGTTTTTTTTCTTAATTCTGGTGGAATATAAATTTCTTCCTTTGCGTTGGTTCGTATTTTATTATTATTGAATAATAATAAAATTATCGGTCACGGCACCAAATATTAGGGGTGATATCTTCACCCTTCTCTTTATTGAGAAAAACGATAACTACTTAATAATAAACAAACCAAACGAAACGAGAAAACCAACACACATCTCTCTCTCTCCTCCCCCGAGAGGACAACAAGAATATATATGTATATATATATATGACGATAGATGTGGCGGACGACTAGAGATGCAAGAAGAATACATGAAAAGAGAATAATAGTATGTGAGGGCATCAGCCCGTAACACCCCCCCACACCCAAACACGGTCCCAAATAACCTCTCTGTATATCTTGTTCTATATATGCTTCCGATGTAAATTGTTGTGTTCGAATTAATCGCATAATCGTTTGGTGGCGCTCAGCTGAACGAAGCTCTGGTATAGGTTGACCTTCTTCGATCACAAAGACACGAATACGACATGTTTCTTTACACGTTTTTTTTTCATTTAATGTTGTAGCTGATGCTTTCGAATTTTTTTCGGATATTAGAGGATTTGATAATGTAGATTTTTCCTGATAATGAAAGAAGCATGTAATTGATAATATACTCTTCGACGATTTAAGATGTTGATTTTATACCTTTTATTTCACAACGAGAACAACCATATGCAGCAGTAGGTTCTGCTATATTCTGCAACAACGCTGTTGCAGGTTTATCATTTGTTGACCCAAGTAAACCCCCCACCCAGATTTGGAAGCCATGGCTTTCTATTACGATTGAATAAGTCGTCCTTTTTTTAGTGACGTTCTATTGCGGGTGACCTTCTATTAAGGATTTTTCAGAGAATTATTTCTATAGCTGTGCTATTTATTCTTTCGTTTGTTTCTGCTAGTTTTATTTATTTCAAGTACTGAATATGCTTTTTGCATTAATTCTATTATTGTCTATCATACATGAATCAAATAATGAAAACACAAAAATAGCAGAAAAATAAATAGAAAGAAAAACGTTTGTCCTTGTTTTATCAATTTTTTCCACATTTCTGAAATTTTTAATTGTTTACTCTTTTGTTTATTTAATTCTGCTAAATGTTGTTCTTGAGCTTTTTTAACCTCAGCTTCAATTATTTTATCTAAATCTAATTGTGAATTTGTTGATGGATAATCTATTGTTATTGGATCAAATTAGTATCCAGGGAGAGTTCGTGGTTGCACAAGTGAATCATCAGTCCATGTATAACCTAAATTTATAAATGCTCGTTTAATATCAATATTGATTAATGTTCGCTTCCATGCAGACGAAGTTAACCTTGTACATAAAACTCGTGATTGTGATGCTGATAATTTAATTTTTGATCTTGGTCCATATTTTTCAGTGAATTCTTCACTACATTCATAATAATGATGCTTGAAAACAGAAAAGACAAATACATCCAATGCTTGTATATACATTGTACACCTTTGGGAATCACAGCTGCAACAACGCCCTCTTTACGTAATAAACGAAGTGTTGCATCATTTAAATGTGTGGATGAACTGTCCGTAATAAATAATTTTGGTTTGTTATCTTTAATTTTTGATATCCAGTAATTAATATATTTATCCATTGTCTGTCTACTATTGACTGCTTTTGGAGTAAAAAACACTTTAATATCTTTAGCATATTTTGCTTTTTCATTTTCAGATATTTTACCTAGAATATTGAAATTTGAATTTTTTTTATTAAAAGAAGAAGTTCAATAATTGAATAACTTACCTTTCCCTTTAAACAATAATATAGGACCAATTCGAGAATTGTCTTCGCCAAAAATAGTTAAAATGAGAGTGCAGAATCGTTTACTACTAATATGTCCCTCAATTTCATTACAAGTATTAATATCATTAATACTTATTTTACTTTAGTCACCAAATAGACTTAATGGACTTTCATCCATATTGCAAACGTCTTTAGGTGTGAAAGCCCCCATTGGACCTCGTTTAGGTGCCCACCGACTTGATCTTCGTAATAAGTATGAAATTCATGTACTAATTTATGTACTTCATTGAGTGGTATTTTTTGATGTCGGTCTGGCTTTTGTAATGATAAACCATGACGTCGAAGAAAACGACCATACCATTTCGAAGATGGAGCTTCATGATTTAATTCTATACTAATTTGGTTCCCTCTTCTTTGTAATTGTTTAAATGAAACCTTTTCTTTTCTAATCATTATTATATCATTTGGTTGTTTAATAAAACATCGACGTTCTCTATACCATTGCAATAACTTTTGATCAAGATTGGGATAGTGTATTTTTACACCTGCTCCCTGCAAACGTTTTCGTTTCCTACCTAAAATGAAAATAGCAACAATCAACTAGGTTAAATTATTGCTTAATGATTATGTTAAGTAACGGAATGAAAGACTAATCGAATTATCGAAAATGATAAACAACTTGCCATGGTTTTTGTTTTGAGAGAATTAATAATTCTTGTTTTTGTTTTTGCCATTGTGATAACATAAATCTTTTACAATGATTCAGTTATGCCGTTAGGCTTTTATTATTTCCATCTTTTTCTAACTGATTAAATACTTTAAAATTCTTAGCAACGGACCATTGTTGTCGTTTACGTTTAATACCACCAGACACACTTTTTACTTCTATTTCATCATCAGATGGACTTGATGAAGATGTTTTGTCATCAGCTATTGTTGTAATAGCCGATGCTGTTGTAGTTGCATTATTATTGATTTCTTCGTCTTTTTCGTTATCATCAGAATTTATGTTGAAATAAGCATCATAATTAATTATATGATTTTCATGGTCATCGATTTCAGATGTAACTTCAATATCTGAACTATCTGAACTATCACTTTCTTGCTCATCGTTGTTACTGAATTCTGTAAGCGTTTGTAAATGTAATTCAGTGTCCGAAGAAGTCATTTTATGTTAAATTTTGGATTAAACTGATCGAATTAAACGTTTTTTTCTTCTTCTTTCTATAAGACATATAATTATGCACGTTTATGTCTCGACTATATATAAAATGTAAATATACTTTATATGCACAAATTTCATTGGCATGGCGTTCTATTATGTCGAGCGAATCAAACTTTCGGAGGTGGCGTTCTATTCCGGGTGTCTTTCTATTATAGGGTGGCGTTCAATTCTGGGGGGGGG
>CAJNYU010001035.1:19967-88234 GCA_905331475.1 Rotaria socialis
CCCCCCCCCCCCCCCCCCCCCCCCCCCCCCCCCCCCCCCCCCCCCCCCCCCCCCCCCCCGGTTAATACAGTAGCAGTTCAAGCAAAAAGTTCCGTGTTCAAATCCAAAACTAAGCGCAAAAAGAATAAATATCGAAATATAAAGTAACGTATAACGTATGATATAGAAGTAGAGAAATCAGATCGAGCAGTTTCAAGAAAAACACAATAAAGAAAGAGTTACAGTCGTACCTGGAATTCGTTTTTGTTCATTCCTTTTTCAGGAATGGTTCAGAACACGTTCATTGAAAAATGGAACGCATTATTCATCATTATAAATAGGAGCGATCGATAACGCTTTCCATAAAGGTGAAAACTATTTCTTTTAGAATGGAAAATGTTCTAAAAGCTATGGAATGCGTTCTTCACCATTCTGAATTGAAAAGGTCAGGAACACGTTCCACATTCTTAGAAAAAAATTTTTAAGAAAAAATTGTTTTTCAAATAGTGGAACGCGTTCTCCACCATTCCTTTTTGGAACGGTTTCCACTTTTTGAAATAACTTTTTTTTCTTAAAATAGTTTTCTCTGAAAATGGAAAGCGTTCTACACCGTTTTTTTCTTCGATTATTTTTCGCTGGGTAGTTGATTTTAGCTGTATGAGGATATGATATAATATGTTGACTTACATACTTCAAACCGAGTCGTACATTTTTGGTTGTAAAATTTGACGAAAAATAAGTATCACTACGATGCTCCACAAATATTCTTCCATCATCAAGAAGAATGATAAACCAAAGACATGAACCAATACCTACAGTTGATAAACGATAAGTTTTACAATAATACAAATTTAGTCGGTGATTATGCTTTTTGTATTTCTGCAAAAAAACTTCTTTTTATCTCTTTGTTATCAAAGAACAGCTTGCTCAAATACTTGTGGAATATTCAAATATGTTTGTATCATTATATGCATTATAGTGAAATAAGAAAAAGTGATAAAACGATCACAAAATTGTGTATGTTTTTTTTTCAATGGATAGATAGTGGAATCGAAGAAGAAAACAATCGAATATTTTATTTTATTTTCAATAGTCATATCTGCATTCAATTTGATTTTCAGTCTATTTATTACTCCAAAAAAAGAGAGAAAGACTTGCATATGGTCTTTTTGCTTATTGCTTTCTTTCACTTTCCTCATGCTTTTTATCCCTCACTAATAGTATAAATAATTGTAGCAACACATTTTCTGTACTATGAGTTTGCAACGAAATCACTCTTCCGAATAAAAAGTGACAAATAAAACTTATACAAAAACAAAAACAAGAAAAAGTTAATCATCAATTATAAATATCATTACCTTTGTATCTAGACAATTTTCTGATATGTCATTGCGATCCATTTCAATATCATTAATTTGACATAACTCCTTTGCCGTGTTCTTTCTTTGAACAAGAATAAAAGTACGAATATAAAGAAAGCAGATAATAATACGATTGAGTGAGCCTAAATGATGATAAGTAATACTTTGTGAATATTTTCGATATTCACTTCCCGACAAGCTATATATAGATTTCCTATTTTTCCTTTTCTTTTCTTTGTATACGATATGTGTTAGATGGGAAAAGAATTATATATAAGTAAACAATTAAAGAATAACTGTTCAATAGGCATATCAACTGACTTGACATTTTCGATCTCATTCAGAGTCGATGAAAATTATATCATTCAAACGAAAGTGAAAAACTTAGTATTGCGTACAAATTTTTCAAAAATGGGCACACTGTAGTCTCCAGCAGATTTTTTTTGAAAATACATTTCCCAACAAAAATTGATCTTATCTTTTTTATATTCACTTATATATATATATATTGAAAAAAAAAGTTTAATCATAATATTTTCATGACGGCGAAGGCTGTTTGTAAAAATTGTTCGTAAAAATACTAAGACAAATACTATTGAGATAAATTATGATAAAGACTAATCAATTTAATTAAGATAAGAATGTAAATGGTTACTCGAAGTTTAAATATTCAGGATCATATATTAATTGTCTAGAAATATGTCATATAATTATTGTCATTGATCGATTTTTAATCAAATAGAAAGCCATTTCTCTCTCTTGTTCTATGGACAATGAAAATCTATAGAAAACTATTATTCAAAATATTTTTCTATGTAATTGATATTTTATTTTTCAATTGATCATTGCCATTATTGCACTACTAAGATGGAAGATTATCGAAGACTAGTAGCACGTATATTCCTCAATACAGGCGACATTGACGCTTTCTCGTTTGCTTGTTATAAAAGGGTAATGAACACTTTTTAGCTTAAGCAAGCGACAAAACACAACATTCGTCAATTGATAAAAACGTCTTTTATTTTTAATTCAATATACAGCAATATTAAGTGTGAGCCTTTTATTTGATTTTTTAAATGAGATTTCGATTGTAATATTATTTCATATATAAAACAAAAATTTTCAGCTGGGACAAATGTTTCTTTGCTTGGTGGTGACTAAAGATGTGGTCTAGTTAATGTTTAGTTTATATTTCTCATTTTTACTGAATAAAATCTTTTGAGTACCGTTCTCTTGTTGTATTTATGTCCCAGGTCGAACAGTCCGGCCTGGAAACGGCCGGTTCCGGATAGTTCCGTTGATTTTGTGGAAGCAGTATTCCGGTTGGAAATTTTTCACATTTTTTCCGGTGATTTACAATCAATTCCTGCCGGAAAGCACCGGAACTTGGCAGGAATTCGCCGGAAAAGTCCGGCCGTATTTTTGACCGGAATACTGCTTCCATGTCCCAGCGATTTCCCGTGTTTTCCTGCAGGATATGGTGACTTTCCCGTATATTCCTTGGAGTATCTTACGGGATCCGGTGGCCGGAATGTTCGACCTGGGGTGTTTTGAATATTTATCAAATCTTTGATCTTTCATTTTTTTTAAATACTCAGCCAATGGTGATCCTATACGTATATGAATCAGTCGCCACTAAATGAAAAAATAGATAACAATATCAACAAAGAAAATATTTTAAAAAATACCTTCGATTTGTTGTTGCTGTTTGCTGGAAATTCTAATTTTATTTGCAGTGTACTAAACAAAAAGTAAAAAAATAAAATCCTTTTCTTTCATAAAAAAAAATGTACCTGCTTCTTTCGAGAATTTTTATTTTTATTGTGTAGATCATAAAAAATGAAATGTAATATTAAAAAGAAAAACGAAAAAAAAATGTTCGAACTAAAAGATGACTTCTAAACAAAAAAAAATCTTCATTGCCAATATATAGTTTGCCATATAAACTTTGACTTCAACGATATTATATCCTATACTCGTCCAGTAACATTGAACATGATTAATAAGCTCAAATCAAAACAGACATTTGAATGAAGTCTAAATTGAATTGAACAATATTCAGTAGCAATGAAACAGAAGGATCAGGTTTAGTTCATGCAAAAAAAATCAACGAAATGATTCCTAAATCCGGACAAATCATATAAAATGATAATATAAATAAGCAAACATAAAATAAAATAAGAGTAAAACAATAATAAGAAACAGATAAATAAATTTTAAAAAATTCTTTTGTACCCTTAACAGGGGTTTTCATACATTTAATATTGTGATTGATATAAGTTGAATTGTCATAAAGTAACGAGCAGAGGGAACAAGACGATAGAAAAGAAGATTATTTACAGAGGAGCTTTTTTCTTCTTTTCGTGATATTCGACCCGAGGAAACAGATGTCAAGAAGAGATTTTTTTAATTTACAGTGATGTAGCAACAGAACTATTTATTGACAACATGGTATGATGGGCTACAACTGCTGGATTATTAGATTAGAGTCTGTCTCTAAAACCAAATGTTTTAGTAGAGTTCGATGGTTTCGAATCCATTTTTTATAATGTTTATCTTGATCAACGTCTCTGATGTGTGCGCTGGCACCGTTTATCAAAACAACAGAGTTTGAAAATGTCGAGATTAAAGTATCTATGACTTGTACGTCGCTATCGATCTTTAAACAATGCCACTGAATCGGATGCCAGTTAGACAAAATAGATTAAACGGAAGAGAGAATGCCCGCAGCTCTGCCGTTCAAAAGCTACTTTTTGAAGGTTAATGGGAAATATATTTGTTTCATCTAAACCTGTTTCACCTACATTTGCAATATGTCTTTCTGATATGGAATAGTTTCTATTTTGTAAAATGTTTTGCAGATGAGAGATTTTGAAATCTAAGCCTTGTGTTGTGAGAAACTGACTGTATTTCGAAAGTCTTGTAAATTTAAGCGTTTCCGTAGAATACTGAGAAAACTTTCTTCCAGTTTTGGAATTTGTGTTTGTTCGATATCATAAAAACTTTTCTCATAGTTGAGTTAGAGACTGCTTCAAAGAAAGAATAATTATTTGAGAGTCATTTCGATGACAATGTGCGCCGAGAATCGGAATATTGTTTGATAAGAGACTGTGCAAATTACACACACAAGTATGGTAAAGAGTTTTGGAAGTAAAATTGTGTATTCATGTTCGACAACTGGAAAAATAAAAAGAATATTTGTCGCATTTCATGATTTCAAAAAATAGATAGACAAAATATGTCTTATTCTCAATAATTTTCGAACACATTTGATTCTGCTCGTTTGTGCATTTTCTTTTTCGCCCTTCGTCAAGCTGTCTCTTGTTAGAGGTTCGTTCGAAAAATACGAAACCCTATGCATGAATAGTTTCCTTTCTTTTTCTTCTCAAGAAACATTGAATACAAAAATTAAAAGCACAGCTACTCAATTACCTATGTGTGCCGGTTATCCAATCAATCCATCAACGTTGTCACGTAAACGACAACCTCATCTAAAAATGATTGTTGATTAACATCTTGACATAGCAATGGCTGATTTGTACTGTAAAAACAATGGAGCTTTAAATTATTAATAGTAGTATCTGGTCCAATACATTTCAATGACTGCCGTCAACACCGCATACGTATCATTTCTATCAGCCCCTATTACTTGTACGGTCGAGTTGTCGATTCGATGCATGAAAAATGACTGTATTTCTTTAGTTCTATCATGTGTTATTTAAGAGTTCTGAAAAATTCTAGTGTTTGGACGCTATCAACTGCTCGATTTTTTCTACAGGCATTTTTAGTTAATTATGGTTCTTACAGAACAGAAAAAATTCTTCTACAAGCTAAACATGTTTTGACATCGTTAAGATACATTTTTTTAATATTAATTGGTAGTAAAACATATTGCAAATAAAAGATCGAAGCAAATATTTGATTTAGCTTACACTTCTCCCCTACGTAATCGAGTTGACAGCAATCATTTCATCAATCGAATAGTTTGCTTAGTATCCGTGCTGTGCCTCCTACACTCTATGCACAGTATGTTATTTTTTCTTTTTTCCATCGTTCTTCATCTTAAGTAAACAATGTTCTGTGGACTTTAAAAAAAAAGGTGCACGCATCGTCATTGACTCATGTCTTAGCATCGACTGAATTCATTATTCAACGATCGTATACAAACGGAGTTGTCACTTGTAGAGCTTTTAGAATTTTTTCTAATAAATTATTTTGCGAGCGAACTACTGTAGTGAAACAAATAACTCTCTCAAACTTGTTTTTGTCTTTATACTGAAAAAGTACAATTTCTGTAATTATAATCAATTCAAATTAGATCAAGATGGAAGGAGCTCAATACCGTAAAAATGATATTCCTTCAGGAGTATCCTCTGGTGATAATAAGACCAAATTTGCTGACAGTATAATCAAGTTTTATTGTGCAAAATTGCACATTGTTATGATTGTGTTGGACTTAGTGATTGGTAGTGTGGAACTGGGTGAAGGTATCAAAAATGGCAACCAATGCCCGATTCAACCCATGATTGGAACGTTTTTGATTGTTCACGGAGCTGTTTCAATTTTTTCTGGATTAACTCTTATGCTGGCTGTGGGGGTTGCTCACTATGTTTATAGACAAAGTGAAAGAACGATTGCTCGCCCGATCTTTTTTATTCTTCTCATCGTCATAACTATTATCAATCTTTTCTTTTTTGCGTGGTTTATCGCTGGAAATATTTGGGTTTTCGGAGCCAGTGCTAATGGCGTACAAAGTAGTAATCCTACGAATTCGGCAACATACTGTCAATCAGATATGTATCGTGCTGCGATTGTGCTTATTATAGCGAGATATATCGTCGTTCCCATCATTATTATCATTGTCATCGTTGTGCGTTGCTGCAAGAAAACTAAATAGAGATCACTTAATTAATCAGCGAAACATTTAACTTATTTCAATATGATTCAAATTCATGATATATGTCTCCTGTTTAGGTACTGATAAATAAATGTGAAACACACAATTCAGTAGAGCTTTGAAATGAATTAATACATATCGAAAAGCGACGGAAATCAAAGGCTGATATATAAAGCGGTATTTTAGGAATTCATCCTTTTACAGTGTTTCCTTTTGGAAAGAGAACTGGATCTTAAAAGGAACCGATTCAAGATGCAATAGGATCTTAAATTTTATTCCATTAGAGTAGCTTTTAATCGATTATGATTTATCGTCGAATCCAATATGGTTCATAACTGTATGCATATGTGATGGCATTAAGTATTACTAACCTCGCCTATCAAAATTCTGAACCTAATTTTATTATTCTGAGAATGAACATTGAGTGTTGATTATTTTGGGTTATATCACAGGTCTCTTTTTACGCCTGGCTCTCGATCTGATATCTGGCAGAGTTTTTATTATCTTTCTTCTTCATACCCTTATAGTTCGACAGCAATAAGTATTCTTCCTCCCTTGGACATGAGTGAAGAAAAGTCGTGTAATAATACATTCTCAAATTCTGATTTTCCTGTCGCACAGTTTCGTTAAATTCTAAACTAATTGAAGTGTATTCATTTAAGATTATTCTATCTTAATTTGTTGGGCCATCTTTCAATTCGTTAGAAGGCGAAGTCAATTTGATCAATATTACACGAATCATCTTCTGCATTTTTTCTATTGTTTCCGAAGATCGTGTAGTAGTTTTCTCTGCTGCTGCAATTGCTTTTTTTTTTTATAATATTCGAGTGCCGCTTTAAAATCATCATTTAAAAATAATAAATCGGCAATATTTTCATACGCTGTTGAATGTTCATTGGAATTTAACGGTTCTATAATTAGAAGAATTTCAAGAAATTGCTCTGTTATTCATGTCATAATGAACCGCAGTCATCACATTATATATTCGTAAAAGATCTTGATTATTTTGTATGGAACACCGCCTTTGAATTTCAAGAGATTTTTCATAATTTTCCAATGCAAGATTACTGTTATCGGTCGTTCGATAAACATCATCAATATTTAAATACCTTCTCGAAGAAAATGGATGATCCGATGCCGATGTGCTAAATGCTTTATTGTAATTTATCAAAGCTCCCGTATAGCTTCCATTAGCAGCATAAATTAAACCTATACTACTATAGGCAATAGGAAAGTCAAAATGATTTTCTAGGAAAAAAATTTGTCATAATTTCTGCATAGTTTTTCAAAGCTAATGAAGAATTTTCAAGGCGATAATATATCGAACCTATATTATTGTATGTTAATGCGATATCAGAATCGGCTTTTGATGGTAAACATCTAAGCTGTATTCAAGGGCTTTTCATAATTTTCTAATGCCCCTTCATAGTTTTCTTCGCTCTCGAAATATACCGTATCAATATTATTATAAGTAGTTGCAATATCTAAATGATCTGCAGGTAACGAGACAGATTGTATTTGAAGCGCCTTCTCGAAGTTTTCCATCGCAAGAGTATAATCACAGCAACGTAGATACGCTAGGCCAAGATTACTGTGCATAATCCCCGAATTGGATGATTTTCAGATATTCCTAATGTCGTCAGCGATTTTCTTGTTATTTCAATAGCTGATTTAAAATCACCTTTATCTATATAAATCATTCCTATATTTGCATGTGTAATAGCTAGCGACGGGATGATCAGGTGAAAGAGCAATTCGATAAATTTCATCGACAATCTGGTAGCTCTTTAATGCAGGATCATAGTTACCCATTTGATGACGAATTTCGCCGATTTTCAGATGAGTACTTGCTAGCTGTGGATGATTTTTTAGTAAAGTATCTTGCTCAAGTGTTAATGCTTTTTCGGAGTGTTTTAAAACTAATTGATATTCGCATTTAAAACAACATAACACAGCAATATTATTGAATACATTTGTTATATCAATGTGGTTATCAAAAATATGATCAAGTGCTTTCTCAAAGAAATTTAGCGCTTCGTCATATTTCGCATTATGTATATAAATAATTCTAATATTATTATACAATAAACCAAGATCATGCCGACGACCATCATGTTTATTAGACGGCACCTCAACAGTTTGTTGAAGCAGTTGCATTGACACTCTTGTCTTATATTTTTGCATCGCTTTCTCATAACGTCCTTCGTGATAATCGAGCAGACCAATATTGCTTTGAGTGACGCCAGCAAGTTGATTTTGAGGGAATGGTTCTAAGTAGCTAAGAAATAATTCAGAAAAATGTCTAGCTTTTTCATACTCGCCCATTTCAGTTAGCACATCAGCCAGAGCCAATAGGATTGGCTTTGTTTCGACGACATATTTACTAAAATGTTCAACAAGTCCCTTTAATTCGATATTTTCACCATTACTCAATTCTAATGCGACATGCCAAATAGTTCCATTATCTTCAACAGATTTGATTCGAAATACAGTTCCCACACAGAATAACATTTCATACTCATCCTTGATGAAACTTAAATGCTGTACACTTCCAAACGGCTTTTGCCGATAGTGAACAACAGTCAACATGGATTTCGAACAAAACGGATTCATCATCTGGCCGTCCGAAACCATTACCAGTAAAATTCAAGGCAACTTGACTTTGTAATGTTGTAGAAAAAAATGTGTTGGTCGAAATTAGTTCACCAACATTTTCTTTTAAATTTTCAAATTCGTCATGATGCATCAATTATCCACGATATACCGTAATTGACGAAAGATCTTCGCTTTACTGCAACCGAACATCTCGCAATTGATTATATAAATGTTTGATAAAATATCGGAATTTGTATATTATATTTATATTTTGTATTCGAAATACTTTGTTCAGTAAACGGTACAAAAGTGAGTTTCGTGTGTACCACGATATAGCCCGTTCGGTAATGTATGTTTTATAAAAATCTAAAATTCTTTTAAGTTCAATTTCGTTACCATCATATTGCGCTACACACTCCTAAAACATATAATCTTAGGCCTTGTCAGAATATTCGCCATGAAGTGAAGTATCAATTAATAATTGAAACCACATAAATTGTGCACGTTGCTTATTTCAATCCTTCATACTCATTTCTTTCAAATTTAAATCGTCATACTTGTGAAAATATTCAATGGTGAAATGTTTTTTTAGAGATAATTTAACATTATCATTGATTTCAACTAAAAGTATCAGTAAATACACCACGAGTTTTCGATGCATCATTTTTATGCAAAGCCCATTCTTCATGTTCGACTTTTATTGAAGCAATATATATATAAATATACAACAACTAAGGAAAATGATAGATAGTTGGCATCAGTTTTTTGTTCTTGAGAAGCGCATGTAATAAAAACTACGCTTTCAGCTTGAATAGCTTTAATATAATCAAGACATTCATTCGCATCACTAAATTTTACATTATAATTGATGATTGGACTCAGTTGAGCTCTTCGATCACAAGATGTTTGATCGCAATCAGCATACTTAGAGCCAAACCACACAGCAGAGAACTGCTCGTGATTCTGAGTCATGTTTTGGAAAAAAAAGAATTTTCAGTTACAAATAAATTCTTTTGAACATAATACCAAAACATAAACATAGCGTGTGAGAATTTTGCTTGTTGTATTCTCTCTGTTCTGTTATCATTTTATGAATACTGGCTGCTGCAGGAACAAATCAAATTTGCGAAGACGACTGTCGCTATGGTTATTTTATGAATTGGGTGTGTGGTATGAGTGTGACTGTACGCTTCTTACCGTCAGCTACGCGCACGTATAACTACATTTGGACGCCAGAGTCTTTTAGTATGTAAATATCATCTTAGTTTCATCGGCGTTGGAACGAGTATTTTGCGAGCTTTAGTCTTGAGACCATCGTCCAGATGTATAAGAGAGAAATTCTATAATTCACTTATTTATTTTCTACTTTCAGTAACTTCAATATATCGTTGATTATAAAAGAGAAATTCTATTTAGAATAATTAAATTCATTCTTTTCCTTTATACATTGCAGCAATTAGTAAATAACAGTTGAGTGATAGCTTTTGCTCACTCCTAAAAGCATATGATTAATTTATGTATATCATACTGTATACAGACAATAGCCTTAATATTTTCATTTACTTTGAATAGGTGGATTATTTTAAAAGATGGCCGTATGCAAAGACAATATTATTAGGTAAATTACGTTGAAATTAATAATATTTCGTGAAACTTGCATATTCCATCGTTGGTTGAAAAATATTATAGAGTCAATTTATAAGATGTTTAAATTGTATTTTTCTCTCATTGTGAATATTTTAGTTTTCTTGCTAACGAATACCTAAATATTATGCTTGAATCACCAGACGTAAATGAAACTCAAACATACGGCTGTCTGAATCACCAAAAAAATTGTATGAAAAGCTGTTTTTTGAGTTATTATTTATCGAATAGAAATGATTCAGGTAGTATTGACAAATTTTGAGATTGTGCAATAATAAGTATTTTATTAAATAAATACTAATAGATGTAATCAAAACTATTAGTTGATTAGAAAATAGTTTAGGAAAGAAAATACATTAATATTATTAATTTGTTTATATTTCATGATTTTTCTTTTCTTGTAACATATAGAACTATAATTACTTAGAAAATTGTATGACTGGCTGAAAATACAAATTACTGTTAGAAATATTTTGAATATTTTCTTTTAGGCTACTGGCATGGATAGGATATTTTTTTAGTTGATTATTTTTAATTTAATTAAATCATTAAAGAGGTTATTCATATAATGGGCAGGATATGCGTGTGCTTCCATGGGAATTCCACCGTCAAAACACAAATAAAATTAATGATAACTCAATTGGATTTTTCAATTTAAATAACTCATCAGTAAAACGGTTTCATTGCCATCACTTTCTGATACGGAAAATTGCCATAAAATATTAGCTTTTTATTTTAACGCAACAACGAACATATTTAGCATAGTGTTGTACGCAAAGCGAAGATAATAGGAACGCTCACACCCACACCCGCAGGTCTCCATTCCTGGCACAAACATGTTTTCTCTTTTTTCTCCAATTCATTCTGTAACGTTTGTAAGGATTCCTTCTCTTCTCTTATATTTTATTGATTTAATAAGCTAATATTAATTACAAAGCGAGCTTCTTGAATTGACAAAGTTCAAAATAAATAATAGCAATAAGTCTAATGACATCGCATTTTAAATTTCATCGACATAATAAATTCATACAATGCTTTTCGAAACACAGTTCCACCACACAATGTGTAAACATAGAATGTTATACCATTTGATATATCGTATGCCAAAATGGCTAAATCATATACGAAGGCATTAGTAGCTAATACCAGCGGAGATCCTTGATCGCCAGAGAATGATGAATAAAATTTGTCAAGACACAACGGAAAAGTGAAAATGCCAGTGAGAATAACTTGAGAAAAAAGCATTCGAAGAAGACTACGATCTGTTTTCTGTCTGAATTTTCCCACTGAATTTTCACTATGTGATCCCAACGGCCTTTTCGTAGAGGCTCCGGCACTCCCTAATTGTAGTGTTTGAATACGATGTTGAGATTGACGTACGTTTGAAATAATTAATGAACCAAATAAAATCATGAGCAATATAGGAATTGATACTGTAATTATAGCAAGTGATAGATCAGTGAGATAACGGCATACAACCGTTTTACCATAACATTTCAGAGGAGTATCCGTCAGATTGGCTTCATAACAGTACAATTGTTGAGCATAGAGAGCAACTGAAAGAATGACAATAATTGCTGCCCAAAATTGGGCATTCTTCAGTGAGCTTTGCTGTCGACGATGAGCATTCATATTTGATAATAGCCATCGATCAGTGGTGGCTAATACCATTAACCACATAGCGATTGTTCTTGTTGAGAAGACAAGAAAAGCGCGAAGTTTGCAAAGTACTCCAATATAATCAGTTGGATTGGTCGTCCAACCATCAATCATTATTGTGATAAGACCAGATATGAGAGAGACGAGATTAACAATGGACAATACCAAAAAAAGCCAAGCACATGAATTAGAACGATATGATCGTTGCGAGAGAACAAGAATATTGAGAATATTGCCCACGACACCAAACATAAAAATAAAAACTGCCAGAGAACGATTGAATTCCATTGTAATTTTGTTGAATAACTCGATAAGGAAATCGTCATGTGATACGTTAGACATCTTTCTCTTTTAAAATAGCGGACACTGTTGTACTAAAAAGACACGAGAAAAGTATGAATCTTATTGTGTAATGCGAACTTGACGTATTTTTTGAAAGTAGATGATATATCGAGAGTACTCATACCGTTGATATAGAACTTTTAACTTCAAATGCAAAAGTTGAACTATGTCATATCAATAACAAAATATATAATTTTCATAACCGATTCTAATATATCTTCTTCGAGCTATCGATTTTTAATACAAAAAATAAGTATAAAATATGCTTCTAGTTAAAAGTTCTACTGATCAATGTGTCGCAAAGTATAATACTTACGTAGACTGGTGTGAATTAATAAAAGTGAGAAGCACTTATATATTGGTTGGTTAATCCTTTCTTCTCTATTTTTTCTCTTTGTATCTATTGCTCTTTTTAGATTTCAACATAGAAAACTCTCCGTTCCAGGCACGCTGATCTCAAAAGTAGAACCTGATAAGATATATATATATGCAACTAAAATCAACCAATGATGTGCTAGTTAATAATTTATATATGTGGGTTTTCATTTGAAACATTGGCTTAGCTTAATTATAATTATCGTGACGAAATAACATTATTCTAAATCGTTTCTATCATCATTTTAGGAGAGAGAGAAGCCATATATTTATGTCTAACATGAAATGTAGTTTAAATTGTAAACTTCTTCGAAAGATGCTCTGTGAAACGCTCTAAAAAAGTTTATATCGGCGAATTCGTTTTGATGATTTTTCTTCTACTGAAGATGAACGATTTGCCGTCATTTTCCGTCAAATAGAAAATATTTCTAGGGTATTTTGAACCCGATATCAAATTTGGTCTTTACTAGTTTAATAGAGCTTTTCGTGGAGCCTGTTTCGGAGAAGAATTCAAGTTTTTGCTATTTACCTAAGCGAAGAATTATGCGAAATAATTCAAAAGAAACTTTTTTTCTAAGACACTCTTTTAACTTTTAACTGCATCTTGATGTTAAATATAAATATATAAAAAGATGCAACTCTTTCCGCGTTTTCTCCCTATAGTATGTAGTAGGTTAACAGATACAAAAGGATATATTTTCAATTTTCCTCGACGGTATCAACAAAGAATTATCTTCTGTAAACAATCAATATTAACAGAGTACATTATAATAGCTTGTGCAGTTAAGAAAGATCTCGTTTGTGTTGGTTTTCTCGATAGATGATAGCAGATTTTCACCAAAAGTGATCTACACAACAAGTCACGGGAAACAAAAATATCTTTATAGGTGTTCTATTGAATTTGTATTCTTAGAAGATGCTATTAGCTTTAGCCATTTGTGATCAAATATAAGGATACGGATTTTACTGGATAGCTTATTATAATGAAGCTGAATTGGACTGAGAAACTTTGCTCGCTATTATAGTATGGAAAGAATTTCAAATTAATACAATATATGAGTGAAACATAATCTGTTATTTCAAAGACCGAAACAGGGCGAAGCACATATCAATGCCTGGCTGGCTAGTAAACATAATTCTCGCTTATGGCACCTCTTACTTATGCTAGTGAGATTTCCTTAGGGTTTTTATGTTTTAAAACAGGATGATTTCGTTGAAAATTGTATGCCTATTGTATAATTATGACTTATCAGAAACACAATTTTTCAAAACTTTACCGTTTCGTTCCTACTGATGTCAAAATGGATATATTTCGTTGAATATTCTATACACAATGTCAAAAATAATCATTTCATTATTCTTCAATGAGAAAAGTATGAAGCTATTGCTTTTAATAGTTTCATATTGTAAATGCTGAAAGGCGAAACTAATTACAACTAAAATAAATCATTGAGACAATCTTATAAAAAAAAAGATGATATCACCGAAATAAACTGATTTAGTAATATATAAAAGTATTAAATTTTCTGTCGCAGTCAAAACTATGCTTCTACGACAAGATACTAGTAAGATAAATTTAGAAAAATATCACCGGATTTTGTGAAGAATACCAATTACATTTGCAAGCGTATGTTTTAAAAAAATGATATTATTTTAATGGAATGTTTCAAAAGAATTATCTATCTTGTAGTAAAAGATTGTTTTACAACTTAATGCAATAGGAATAAGAAAACATTTCATGACCAGCAACAATTACACATGAAAATACTTGTTTGAAATAATAGATTATTATGACCTTGAGCACTTAGGCATGCACTTGCAGTACTAATAAAAATAACTAGTAGTGAAATCAGGACATTTTTTATGTGGGATAAGTTGTGTATATGAGATGGATGCTGAATTGCTGGTCAAGTTGATTATTGATATTTCAGTATATTTCTATTAGAGAACGAGTAATAGAAAATAAATATATTACTTTTTCAGAATCTCTTTTTATATCTAATAGATACGTGAGGCTCAGTTTTGAACCATGAATTGACCTTCAAAGGGCGTGGAACGTCTTCTTTGCATTCACACCTACCAGAGACCGAAACCGATGACAAAAGTGCCATTCGATTCGATTCGGGTTTTCTGGTCTTTTTAAAATTGTAATTCGATTCGATTCGGATTTTCTGATCTTTTTAAAATTGTAATTCGATTCGATTCGGCTAAAAACACGAAAAAAATCAATTCGATTCGATTCGATTCGACTCAAATTGGGTTTAAAAAATATGGTATTCACTATTACATAGTATTGTTGTTTTCAGACTGTCATCTTAGAATGAGAATAGTCTGTCGATCTTCTATAGAAATATGTTGAATAAATATAATTTATGAAGATATACATAAGAATTATTCATTTTTTTCAAGAAAGAACACATAAAATATAAATTAATTAACACATCTAAGTAGACTAATTAAATAAGTTTATTTTCTATAGAACGAAGAAAAATAATATCATTTACTGTATATGGATCTATATTTACAGTTGACCATAGCCATACTTAATAAATAAAGAGGTTGATATCAAGACCCCAATCGCACTGGAAATGTGAATGTGAATAAAGTTAAAGTCTTATTCAGTAATCTAATTGATACATTAAGAGTTAAAATCACCTCTAAAGTATTACTTAACTCTTAATGCACCAGTCACATGGCTTAATTCAACTATAATGTTAATTTACTTCTCAGTGTGATTGGGGCCTAAATTGACTAACGAAAAAAGAAAGAAAGATGGAACACTCGTTGTAAGTGAGCATTTCTTATGCCAATCAAAATGCACTTGACCATGATAACGATATGAACAGAACAGGGATGACCATTAAATAAGCACGACTGACAGAAACAAAGAAAGAGAAACAGTGGACGTCCTTTTTCATGCGTCATCTCTTATACTAGTCAACTGCCCTCGACCATAACACCAGAACAAAGAAAATGATTTTCAATAGCCGAATGAAACTGAAAAAAAACGAATCGATTCGATTCGACCTCTTTTCTAGAAGTATCATTCGATTCGATTCGGCTTTTTTTCAATTATTTTTTTATTCATTCGATTCGATTCGGTAGTTTTGAAGTTCCATTCGGAATCGATTCGATTCGCCCCAGACGAATCGAATCGAATCGAATTATTCGGCAATTCGATTCGATTTCGGTCTCTGACACCTACATCCATAATTAAATTCATTCTTTTATTTTATTCTGAATAGAAGGCAATTTTTTAAAAGATGACCGTATGCAAAGACAATATTATTAGGTAAATTACGTTGAAATTAATAATATTTCGTGAAACTTGCATATTCCATCGTTGGTTGAAAAATATTATAAAGTCAATTTATAAGATGTTTAAATTGTATTTTTTTCTCATTGTGAATATTTCCGTTTTCTTGCTAATGAATACCTAAATATTATGCTTGAATCACCAGACGTAAATGAAACTCAAATACAGTAGAAGACATAATAAAATTCATTGGCATGGTGACTCTATCCATGGATGACAACAGATTTCTAAAAAAAACATTTAATTGATTAGTTATCTAAACGTACGTATGTGTTACGCAAAAATATTGGTTAGCGATTCTTCATGATATGAATTATAAAATCAGTGTAGCGAAGTTTCATTTTTTTTTTGTAAATATTATGGTCTACAGAAGTGGATTTTTATTTAAAACTGCTCTTTCTACAAAATTTATGTCTAATATACGCTATTTTCATTTCAATATCAAATGACGTCAGTCACATAAAATATGGTAACTTTACAACATAACGGTTTCGCTTGGTGGTTGTCTGAATCATCAAAAAAGTTGATATGTAAAACGAGTTCTTTTTTTAGCTAGTATTTATCATATAGTTTAGGAAAGAAGAGACATTAATATTATTAGTTTTTTTCATTTCACGATTTTTCTTTTCTTGTAACATATAGAACTATATTTTATCAGAAAATAATGATTTAAAATACAAATTACCTTTAGGAATTCCACCATAAAAACACAAATTATTTTAATGACAATTCATTCTGATTGTTCAATTTAGATAATTCATCAGTGAAATGGTTTTATTATCATTATTTTGTCAGACGAAAAATGATTACAAAACTATTGTTGGTCTAGAAGAAACATTTTCTCTGAAACTTATTATTATCATAAATATAAGAACTACTCGACTTTGCATGACGAATGGCTATATCAGATTAGTTGTATGAATTCTGTTATCATACAATAATTCTATATTGTATTTTTTTCAATAATATAAATATTGTTCAATGTATATGGCAGAATGAAGTTCGTCCATTTTGTTTGCGTTTCTCGTTTATGAGATTAACATTGACTTGGAACAGTAAAGGCTCGATTTTTAACAGTATAAAGTTGGTCATGATAGTTGACAAATAAAAAAATCATAAAATAATATTGCAGACACGATGAATAATCGTGTAATGCATTGGTCTCGAGGAGCAACACATGCCAGTGTGGTTCTTGATGAAAATAGGAATGGGACAGGAGCAAATCAGCTACACTAACCGCTGGTTTTGACTTTCGATCGACTTGGCAATCTCTGTGTCTTGGATCGGTTCAATTATCATGTTCAACAATTTTCTATCGAATTGACTTGTGAATTGTTTCTTTCTTCTCTGTTAAATAAATGAAATTACTTGAAAACGAATTCGTTTCCTGTGTTCCGGACAGAAAAATCTATGCTACTTCGCTTGATGATGTCGATTTAAAAGGAAAGCAATAAAAATGTATTAACGAATGTTTATATGTAATTATCAAATGTTTAATCAAGTAAATTTGTTATAAAATAAAATCTAGCTAGTATATACAGCGCTATTTTGATATATTATCCAAGACGAAATCTACTAGCCAGATTCCGTGGTGTTATATGTTATAGATGGTGCTAACAGTACTATAGTAGTTATTGATTTGTTTTCGTTAGTTGCCAATACCTTTTAAATATTATTATTTTCTTCAGCTCGCTGCACACAAACTGTGCAGAAAATCGAGGAATCTCGTTATTGTATATTGATTGATTTGAAAATATATTTATTACTTGTAGATGATTTCACGATTAAGTGTATCAACACTATCACGATTGTTGTGTTCAAATTGTGCTCCAGTAATTTTGAAATTTGTTTTGATTAACTTTCTATTAGATATAAAAAATGTTTTGTTTATCTTGTGTATTAGATTTCATCAGTTACTTATCAACATCGATCAGCTTCTACCAATTCGAATCTCAATGTGAATATTTGTGTTTTATTTCAAGAGAAAATTTTATTCTATTTGTAAAAATAGGAAGTTGTTATAGTCAGTGCTGCTCGTACGCCCATTGGCTCATTTCGTGGAAGTCTTGCATCTGTATCAGCCACTAAACTCGGTGCTACAGCTATAAAAGCATGTTTAGAACGTGCAAGTACGACAACAATTTATCCATCTCTACATATGTTGAATTAAATATCTTGCAGAAATACCAGCGAATCGTATACAAGAAGTTTACATGGGTAATGTTGTTCAAGCTGGTACTGGTCAAGCGCCAGCACGACAAGCGTCAATTTATGCTGGTTTACCACAGGAGACTATTTGTACAACAGTGAATAAAGTATGCGCCAGTGGTATGAAAGCTATTATGATTGCTTCGCAAAGTCTCATGTGTGGGCATCAAGATATAATGATTGCTGGTGGTATGGAAAGCATGTCAAATGTGCCGTACTATCTTGCACGAGGTTTGAATGAATAATTTTCATTGAATTTAAATCAAAATTTATTTTTTTAGGCGACACACCTTACGGCAATATTCAATTAGAAGATGGCATTGCTAAAGATGGTCTAACCGATGTTTACGATCGAGTTCCAATGGTAAATATATAAATGAACGAGTTTTTTCTCTTTACTTTTAAGGATGTAATTCTAGGGTTTATGTGCAGAAAAAACGGCTAAAAATGAAAAATTCAGTCGTGCAGATCAAGATGCTTATGCTAAACAATCCTATGAACGAGTAGCTAAAGCATGGAAAGAAGGAAAATTTAATGCTGAAATCGTTCCGGTTACTGTGACAACAAAGAAAGGTGAAATACTTGTGAAAGAGGATGAAGAATATAAGAAAGTTGATTTTGAAAAAATGAAAACGGTAAACAGCAAAAAGTCTTTTCAATTTTTCTCAATTTTATTTTATTTCAATAGTTAAGAACTGTTTTTCAAAAAGATGGTACAATAACAGCAGCGAATGCATCGAAAATTAATGATGGTGCTGCTGCATGTTTATTAATGACACGTCGAGCTGCTGAAGAACTTGGTTGTAAACCGTTGGCTCGTATTGTTGGTAAGAAATTATGCCAATTGATTTAAAATTTATTCTTCAATAAAGCCTATTTAAACTATATCTAATGCTATTTTTAGCTTTTGCCGACGCTGCCGCGGCCCCAATGGATTTCAGTACAGCACCAGCTTTGGCTATTCCTAAAGTAAAGAAAAATCTATGATATCGTTTTCATTTCATTAAATTCATTTAGCTTTTGAAATTAGCCAATGTTCATAAAAATGATATTGCCATGTGGGAAATCAATGAAGCATTCAGTGTCGTCGCATTAGCTAATGGCAAATTAATTGGCATTAGTAATGATAAATTGAATATACATGGTGGTGGTGTTGCACTTGGACATCCAGTTAGTACAAGCTACTTGTAGTTCTATAAGTTTTTCTCTAATTAAATGTTTCATAGATTGGAATGTCTGGCGCACGACTCGTCGTTCATTTATGTCACAGTTTAAAACCAGGCGAAAAAGGCGTTGCCGGAATCTGTAATGGTGGTGGCGGTGCATCGAGTATTATGATTGAAAAACTTTGAAAATTTTTTCCTTAATGTTTTTTATTTTGAATAAAGATTTCCTGAGAAATAAATAGATAAACGTACAACTATATATTTCCTTTTTTTTTCTTTTCTCGATTAATGTCAACTATTCGAGTTCGTTCTTTATTGCAACAATGTACCAAAGCTACATTACGTCTTCAGGATGAATCTGAAGTTACTGTAAGTGAATATTCAATTTACAAAAGAAAAACAAAAAGTTTTATTTGCTATTTGAGATTAATCGTGGTATGGTTATATTTGTGGCTTTTTTGAAAGATGCTCAGTTGGATGATGTTATTAAACTGGGTATGAAGAAAAGAATAATTCTTCGACTTCTATTTTCAATTCGAAATTTTAGCGAAAGAAATTGCTACAGTGAGATTATGCGACAGTGAGAATGGATTGAAAACGATTGTTGATTTACCAGGTGATCTTTTGATTATTCCGCAAGCAACATTAGGTGGTCGTCTCAATGGACATCGTTTTCAATATCATAGCAATATAAATAAAGATGTTGGCTTAGAATTCTATGATAAATTCGTTGCAACTCTACGTGAATTGTGTAGTCAAAATAAAGATAATATTATACATGCAGGCTCATATGGAATAAGACAGATTTATTCATGTGAAACGAATGGACCTGCAATGCATATAATAGAATTTTAACAAATAAAATAGATGATTTCTTTTCTTTTCTTTTTTCTAGATAAATGAATGAGATTAATTTCGATTGTATTTAAAGTAGCTATGCATCGAGTGCTTAATGTTGCTGAAAAAAACGATGCAGCTAAATCGTTAGCTCGTCTGCTTTCAAAAAATTCAGCATCGATGGTAACGTATTTCCTCGTATTGTTTTGAGCTGAATGATTGCACATACCAATATTTTTAGCGTGAAGGGTTTTCAAGATTTAATAAAATTTATGAATTTAATTATCAACTTTTTAATCAACCGGTACAAATGATTTTTACATCGGTGTCTGGTCATATTATGAATTGTGATTTTACGGCAGCACATAATAGTTGGTATGAAATTATTTTAGAACAATGAGTCATAGCTAAGATGACTCATCTTTATCGATCTAAAATTTGAAAAATTAAAAAACGACACATTTTAGGGCACAAACCGATCCAGTTATTTTATTTGATGCTACAATTCAAAAGAAAGTTACTGATCGTGCACTGGATATTGAAGTATGATATTAATTTTTTGATTCCACTGAAACGATCATATTTTTGTTTTTATAGAAAACCATAAAACGTGAAGTCGTCAAATGTCAAACGTTAATTATTTGGACTGATTGTGATCGTGAAGGAGAAAATATTGGTTTCGAAGTAATTAATTTATGTCGACCTTTAAAAGCCAATCTTAAAATTTATCGAGCTCGATTTTCTGAAATAACATTTAACAGTGCAACTCGTGCTTTAACAAATCTAATACAACCGGACGAACGTGTCAGTGCCGCTGTCGATGTTCGGCAAGAACTTGATTTACGTATTGGTGCAGCATTTACACGTTTTCAAACTTTACGTTTACAACGACTATTTGGTTTCGATTCAAAACAAGTCATTAGCTATGGTTCATGTCAATTTCCAACGTTAGGGTTTATTGTTGAACGTTATCTTCAACGAGTAAATTTTATCAGTGAACCATTCTGGAAAATAGCTGTCGAACATCAAACTGAAGCAGGAGAATTTTGTGAATTTACATGGGAACGTAATCGTCTGTTTGAACATCAACCATGTTTAGTGATCTATGATATGATTATGGATGAACCATTGGCAAAAGTAATGGATGTCAAATCAAAAAATAAATCAAAATGGAGACCTGCTGCACTTGATACTGTTGTATGTGAACTTTTCGTTTTGCTAAGAAAACTATTTTTAATTGAAAATATTTTTTTCGTTAGGAAATGGAAAAACTTGCCAGTAGAAAGTTACGTATGACTGGTAAAAAGACAATGGAAATTGCAGAAAAACTATATATGAAAGGTTTAATTAGTTATCCTCGTACAGAAACAAATATATTTCCAACGGAAATTAATCTTCAACCACTTGTACAAAATCAAGCGAATGATCCACGTTGGGGAGCATTTGCTCAACGTGTACTTAATGAGGGACCCCGGCCACGCAATGGGAAAAATACTGATAAAGCCCATCCTCCTATTCATCCGACACGATATCCCGATGGGCAATTAACAGTAAGATTTTTCTTTCGTTTATCCTGCGATTAAGGAAAAAATATTTGCATCTCAATTAGACATAATTGCCTTTTTTTAAATTAAACTTAGGATGACGAAAATAAATTATATGAATTAATTGTTCGACATTTTCTTGCTTGTGTTTCAAAAGATGCACAAGGTGATGAAACAACAATTAAAATTAGTATTGCAAATGAAAATGTATGTTTATTTAGAATTTTGTACGTGTTAATATTTCATAGTGAACATTTAGTTTAATGCATCTGGTTTAATTATTCGCGAAAGAAACTATCTTGATGTTTATGTTTATGATAAATGGTCAGAAAAGGTAAGATTAAAACTATTGAAACATTTGCCTAATTTATTTTCTTGATATCTGAATAGGAACTGCCACATTATGAATTGAATCAAACATTTTATCCGACAAAAATTGAAATGATACAAGGTGAAACAACAGCACCACAATTATTAACTGAATCTGATCTTATTGCTCTAATGGAAAAACATGGAATTGGTAAATTGAAATGATTGTTTTTATTTTTAATGAAAAGAAAAATGTAGGTACGGATGCAACACATGCTGAACATATAGCGAAAATTCAAGATCGACTTTATACAAAAATGAATTCCGAACGTCGATTTGAACCGGAAAAATTAGGTCTTGGTTTATGTGAAGGTTATGATAAAATGGGTCATGCTCTGTCCAAGCCACATCTTCGTGCCGAACTTGAAAATCAACTAAAAGCGTATGATTCAAAAAAACGCAATAAACTGTAAAATTTATTTATAAATTATTTTTAGAATTTGTGAAGGAAGAGCAAACCCAGCTGGTAAGATTTCTAACGAACATATTCATTTTCAATGAGAAAAACAAAAAAATGAATCGCCAGTACTCATAATTACATTTGCCATAAGACTAAAATTGATAATTTGGTGGGGTCTATGAGAGGCGTACTTTGCTATTGATCTAATCGATAAGAAAAATTCGTCGAAATAAAAACGAGCATGATTAAATCACTTTTCTCCTAGTGTCCAATGTGAATATTCTATAAATAGATGAGAATGAATACTCATGATCTTACGTTTTTTATGCAGCACGTGTAAATTGCTAACTTGCGTTGGTTTCTAAAATACAAATACAACAATTTAAACTATACTAGATGTACTTCGAGAACAAATTGATAAATATCGACAAGTATTTATTGCTACATCAGTACAAATTCAGAAACTTGACGATTCCATGACTAAATATTTTGGTCCACCGGGTCAAAATCCGCCACCACCACCTCCACCTCGTCCACCACCATCAGGACCTTTTGGTGATCGTACCAATCGAAACCAACCACCACCCCCAAGACCAAATCCAACTAATAGGCAAGATTTTTCAATAGTTCTATTTCTTCATTCTTAAATACTAATTTCAGAGCTCCACAAACTCCACGTAATAATAATAATAATAATCAACCAGCTAGGTAATTTAATTTTTCATTATTATCTCTTGCTAATGTAAATTTCATTTAGACCTCAACAACCAAGGCCACCACCTCCTGCTCGGTAAATAACTAATTTGAATTTAATATTTAATTAATTTTCTTTCTTTAGGCCATTACAACAAGAGCAAATCCGTCCCACAAATAGTACTGGTGTACCTAAATGCAATTGTGATGCTGATGCTAAAGAATTAACAGTGAAGAAAGGTAATGCTTTTGTTTGTTTGTTTGTTTCAATTTCAATTTCAATAAGGGAAATTTTAGATGGTCCAAATAAAGGTCGATCGTTCTTTCGATGTGGAAACAATGACAATTGTAATTTCTTTGCTTGGAAAGATGAGTATGTTCTTCTAAATAATATTTCCAAAACTCAAAACAAAACTTGATTTTAGCGCAACGCCTAGTAATGCCGGAGGTGGTCAACGACAATTCGGAGATAATCAAGCAAATTCATTTCGTAAACGGCGACAGTCAGATAATGATGATGATACAAAACAACGAAAATGTGGTCTTTGTAAACAAGCAGGTAAGAATTTAAGTCATATCTAACAATGAATCAAGTAAAAGTCTTTTGTTTCAAGGTCATACACGTCGAAATTGTCCATCGTTAAACTTGTGATATATTGCTACTTTCTTTTCATGGAATAGAAGCAGGCACCTATTTATTTTTGTCTCTGTCAGATATTTACTTTATTATTGCTTATTTTTTGATTGATATTAAAGTTGACAAGTAACGATTAGTTTTTGTTTCTTTCTTACGCCAACCAATCTCCGATTACAATAAGTATTTTTATAAATACTGCCATTACTTTTCTTTGGCCATCAACTTTCTCATTTTACTAATAAAGAGCAAAGTCCTTTAAATAATCGATTAAAGTTAATTTGATATCGAGATAGTATTTCATCATTTCTTACATCATATCTGCACTTTCACCCTACCTTGCATAGTTTCAACTCGTGACATTGACAATAATTATCAACTCAATAAACGTACATTTTCCAGCTGTGGAGTAGAGAAAAAACGCACAGCAAGTTATTTTAAAATTTGTGAGAAAATCGGCACTTTGTTGCTTTTTTCATATACATGACAGTGGCGGATCTACCAGTTAGGCTGCCCGGCGATCGCCACCCCCCTTAAGAAATGTTTTTCGATTTTCCACAGCAGAAATGAAACAGAAAATAGTCGTTCTGCCTCAGATAGACTTGAAAACCCGTTTTTGACCAGGAGCGCCACTCCTTAACATATTTTCTGGATCCGCCACTGATATATGAATAGCCTTTAAGTTAGACAAACTATGATATTTGCACATATTAAGGCTAGTCATTAGATGATCTCTAGGATTAATCGTACTATTGACAAATATTATTTTAAATACATATTGTAAATAGTTATACTTCTAACATTAGATAGTTACTTGATTAATCATCAAAACTTTTTGATTTACAAATATTCAGTAAGTAACATTATATTCTTTTATGAAGTTCTAGATTTACTGCTGAATCATAGCTTAACTCCGAGATGAAAACATTGGAGGCCTCTGCACTTTCGTAAGTGACAAAAAGAACACATATTTGACGCCTTTTTACTAACCAGTGAAACAAAAACACGTATTCATAGTTTTTTCTCAACTATTAGTGGTTATTGGTCCAGATTTCACACAAATAGAGTATTTTGAAAGGGAAAAAGCAAACACAAGCGAACAGAGCACTTAACTAGAAAGATACTACAAAAGAAAAACAATGTCATATGCATGTTCTTTCTTTCTCTAAAAAGCGATTTTTTCTTTTTGTGCTTGCTCTTCTTTCTCATTACTTTAGTTCACATCTATGAGATTTAGATTTGATTCCAAGGGGGAAACGGCGAATTTTTGAACTTGAAGTTACTTTGAGCTACTTGGTTTGTACTCTGAGCTACTTCAAGTCCGCCTTTTCCTCCTTGTTTGATTCACACAGAAAATATCTACTCCTTTAATCGGTTCTTTTCTTCTCGTAATTTCCATAGTTACCTGTTCGGATCAATTACAGACAGGGCGTTGACGTGAAAATAAATGTATAATGACCCTCAATAGATTAAATCGTAAGTAATGTTGAATACATACGTAGAAATATATTTAGGATCAATTTTCAATTGGTTCTTGCTGAATGTGAAAAACAGTGCATACAAAATAAGAAAGTTAGATGTTTCTTACTTCATGACTCATGAAAATAAAAATATATTACATGCGTTCTTTCTAAGCAATGTACTAAACCAAAAAGAAACCAGCGTATGATTAATCGCCATACAAGTAAACGAATTAATTAAACGCAAGAGGTTTCTTTTTATTCGACTAGAATTTTATTTGCACATCTTGCTAAAGGAGAGAAATTAGTAGGGCACCTGCGAACATTTTTTTTCTGTTCTGTTTATCTTTCAGGTAACAAAAAAATATATTATGCTTCGTTATATCTTCCTATCACAAATCAGTTATAAAAAGATCGATGTATTCGTGTCGTCAGTTTTTTTTTGTGATTACGAATCCAGTAGAGAGGTATATCTATTTAGTTTCTATTCGTGTATATTTTCTTCATGATTAAATCAGTTAAACAATTTTATCAGGCTTGTATCAAAGAGCACTATGGTGTTATTGCAGTTTTATAGTGTTCATCAGATTCGAATCGATGCTTGAAAAGTTCCTATAACGGATTTTTTTTTATTCAAAAAAGGTTTCTATTGAGAAGAGTAATCGAACATTTCTTGGATTCTGTTAAGATAATAAATTCAATTTCTTTGGTATTAACTAAAAATCGGGGTTAGATGGCCGTAGATATATCTCCGGTATTTCAGTTGCTTATAGACTGTACTGGAGATATCTACGAAACATGAAGGGTATCAATTTTAGTCTAAACACCGCATCTTTAGATCGTTCTCCTTATAAAATAATATTCGAATAGATTAATAATCCAATCAAAAGTGTTTCAACGATCGATTGTATATAAATCATATACTTAAATCGTCAATTTAATTAGAATTTTTTTTATATGGCAAAACATGACGCCACTTTCGTGTCAATAAATGAAAAGTGTGTAATAAAAAAAACATCTAAAGGTAGATTATTATTAAACTTTATGTGTGAAATGAGATGTAAAATTATATTAATATCTTTGACAAGCATATCGATTAATTTCAAGGGGGTAGCTTGTGAGATATTTAAGAATCAACCTTTTTCTGCGCGCGACGTCAAAAAAAAAAAGCACACATAATGCTCTTGTATCTGATGATAAAATCACTGATCTGTAGTTAATTGATGAGCGTAAATATTTAATGAGAAATTTTTCGTGATTCAGGAGATTTTGTTTCATCAAAATAAACGCTGTATTTTTTTGGGCTAGCCCCGATTCATTTTGTTTTCTATACTGTAACGGTGGTGATATGTGCACATTACTGATATAATTTGATAAGCGAACTGATGATTTTATATTCTATATTTAGTTCTTTTCTTTAACAAATATTAATAAGTACATTTTTGATGTTTCACGTCTAGTTTTTTGTTTAATTAAAAATGGTTAATTTATGTTTCAGTGACAACAACGTATCTAGAATAATATAAGAACCATAAATGTAAAATTATTCACTAATCATCATTTTCTTTTGTATTATCCACAAGGATAAGTTTCACTTTTGTCCCGTGCCGTTTTTTCTTTTTATGCCTGAATGATTACATTTTCGCTGAATAGCATTGAATTAACGATTGATCTAGTATATTTAGTGCTGTATACACTTGTTTATTTACTTTTATATTTGCTTTGGTAAGGAATACTATTTCCATTCGTTATTACTTTGCATTTATTTTCTCTGTTTGCTGTGTAGCTTTCTTGACCACTGCCACAGTCAATCATTCAATTTATATATACAATTATTTTATGCTTATCGATACTTTTTTTAATGTGTGTTTATTCACATATTATTATTGTTACATTCAGCAATATTGTTTTATACTTATGTCTTACAAGTATCGACAATCTTCGTTATGAAGAAAGAATTTTATTAGTGAATAAAAAAACATTAGAAGTAATCTTCTGTTCAGTAGTCTACAAATATACATTTAACATTGAAGAGACTCTAAGCCAAATAGCGTTTCTTGAATTGTTAATATTATTTAGGGTTACAAGGCAATGATTAGTAATTCAACTACGGTTTGTTCTCGATCGAAACATATGTTTAAGTTAAAGAAATCGTGTAAAACAACATTTTTTTCTTGCTTTCTCATCGCCAATTTACGTTCTCCGTTTATGTAAATCGTATCGTAATCAAGACTATGGCCAGGCGAAGAGAATACATAGATTTAAGTGTCAACACAACATAAAAGACAAAGAATATTCTCGATCATTCTGGCGTTTAGAATAAATTCTGTCGTGGATTCCCTTGTTATTTCTCATGCTCTGTCAATAGCAAATATAAATTTATAAGGGTTACATTTGTTTCTTCTATCGATTACGATCAATTAAATAATTGCATGATATTAGAGGTTTTTATTTCGTTTTAGTGATTCATATTACTTTCCTATGGATAACATTTTTCTTGTAGAAAAATCATTTAGTCTTAGAAAACTAAAAGACTAATGAATGCCTCTTTTTTTATTATAGATCCCAATATCTTTCGTTCTGATCAATAATTTCAACATTTCAAGATAAATATAACTTCGAACGAGCAGCCTTCATTAGAATTTTATGAGTCATGTCATGTGAATTTGACAGGTGTGACTAATTTTAAATGGATTTGATGGAGTACGATAGGGAACACGTCAGAAAAGTGGGTGTGAAAAAAATGCATACACCAAATAAAAAGTAACTTTAAGTGCATGCTTATTTGAGTACTATTTTTACAATAGTAATCAATGTAATAGAACAAAGTTCTGTCATGTTGAACTTCTTTCTCGATGATAGAGCTACAGTTCCTTTTTTTAAAAATAATTCCTGTCTGGAAAGTTATAAAATTTTCTTCTGATCCTATCCGTCTAAAACATTAGCTTTTCTCAAATTCAAAAAATATTTAATATATTGAAACCGACGTCCCAGCAAGTTTTTCTAAAATAAATCAGGTTAACGAAGTAAAAATAAAACTCAACGCTTAAAACGGCTGTTCATTAGATCCATCGGAATCTTCTCTTCTTTCGAACAATCGTTTCTAGAAAAATTCTACAAATCTGAATTGACTTGTGTTCAACTGAATGTTAGGAAAAGTAAGTATACAATATCTACCGATTTTTGGAAACAAGAAAATATTTATTTTAATTTGATTTCATCGTAAAATTTCGATTAATTTCAGATGAGTATGTTTCATATCGGCTGGTCCTGTGATTTATTCATCTTTTAAAATCTTTGTTGGGGCTTGCTATACTGACACTATTGGTCTTCTAAATCGCAAAACGAAAATCATCAATTAAATATGAACGATTTTCATGGAAATAACGCGGCTGAACTCTTTGATCGTGAGTGTGCAGCATTCGTAATTAACTTTCAGGTCTCATTGATGATCTCCCGTAGCTATCAGCGTAGTCGGCCATACTACTATCGAATTTTCTTGGACTGAAAAATTGCAATATTTTTTGGTAGAAAGTACCAACTTGTTGATCGGAATCTTAATTGCATGTTTATTCTTAAAAATTTTAATTTTTCAAACGAATTTCTAATTCTCCAACGAGTTACTGCTGGGCGTCGTGACCGAATGCACGAGGAGAAAAGCATCCATCCTCAAATGCTTTTCTTCATCTTAATATATACATTTCGATCATTCGAAGTAGATGTCAGAATAAAATTTTAACACAATTTCACTTTTATTTACGCTATAGCTATTTCTGAAGAAGCTACAGAAATTCCATACGATCCAGCTACACAACTTGACGGTATGTTTTTATTATTCTATAGGCATATTTTTATACAGAGTTTTTTGTTACGACTAGACTGGATCATAAAGCGGCAGATTGCACACGATTACGATCGATTTGATGGAGTTTTCGGACAAGCAGAACCACATCGTGGGCATCGCTGTTTTGACTGTAATAACTATCTCTTGTACCTAAATCTTTACAGTTTATTTTGTATTTTAGGGAGAACAATGTGGCATAATATTTATGGTAAGGTTAACTGTTAAATAAAGAAACAATTTCTTCATTGATCCTCATAGGTCTGATGATGAACTGGAAATGTCCTATCATTTTTGCATTGTTTATGATTATTCTTGGTAAACTATTTTTTGAAATTTTTGTTTGTCAATTTTTTATACTTTCTGTCTAGGTTGCAGCTATATGAACACTAAGATCTCACCGGTAGTTAGTGAAGATTTAAAAGCAAATAATACGCTGAAACTTCCGATGATCAACAGTACTCCTACAGGTGCATAACATAAATATTTATTTATTTTTTAATAATATTGTATTCGTCTTAAAGGTATGACAATACAGGAAGATGGCAGCACATGTGATGTAAATGAAATCGTGCAGGATCAACTTGATATAAATATTAATGGTAAAAAAAGTACTCAAATAGTGACTAATAGTAGGCAAATCATTGTTCACATATTTTTGTTCATAACATTTGATACAACTATTAAGAGTCTTACGTCCAAGACGTGGTGCTAGAAAAGTCTACAGTACAATCATCGTGCCCAATAGCTGATTTTTTTATGCATGCTTTTAACAAATTGTTTTGCTGGGACGATGGTGATACGCATAATGCTTCAAATGAATTGCACGAAGATAGTAATTATCAAGGTTATGGTAAGAATGAAAATATATAATTTTTTTTGTAACATCGAAAATTTCTTTGTCTCTCTTTAGTACAAAGATATATCTTTGGCGATGATATTATTACTGTTAAAAACTTAGGTTTGTTAATATTTCTCATTATAACTAAATCTAATTAATATGATTAGGTGAATCACTATCGTGCATTAAAAAGTACTTTATTGATATTATAAGGGAGCAACAAATCAGTCAAAAAGCCATGATCGAAGGGCAATGCATTCCCGATGAATCTTTTTATGGTATAGTTTGAAGATTAATACTTTTTTATATTTGAAATATTTATTTATTTAGATGCATCGTTCGATCAAAAATGACAACCTGAAAGTGGCGATTAACCTCGTATTTCTTCTGCTCTTGAGGATTGTCCGGCTTGATACTCGCTCAGAGAGAACTCAAAAAATATAACTAAGGAAAGGAACAAAAGCAATTTCTATGTCATTCATACGTACGGCTACAATCATTTTATTTATTTTGGCAAACTCAACCCGGTGAAATTTAGATATGAATGTAGTAAATTATTTCTGTATCCTTTATTTCTCTTATTTTTATGTCCAATTAATTATTCAAGACAAGTATTTGTGATATTTACTTTGGAACTCCGCTGAATTGATAAATGCCTTCGTTACGGTCATGCTTTTTCAAGTGAATTTTTTGGGTGTGGTTATACCGGTTACTTTTTTTTGTGTGCTTATTCGAGTTACTATGATCGAGTTTGAAGAAGATTTCCATGATGATACTATATCGTAGAATATTTCTCTTTTTCTATTGTTTTATTTAGTCTTATAGAATATTTTTATAATCTTCCTTTTGGCTTAATCTGTTTTCATTATTATTATATCACTTCTGTACTCGAAAAATATTTATGAAATATATTCTTCTTTTCTCTAGCTGAACTGGTCAAATATTTTTCTTTTAATCAATGAAAATCATTGATATTTATGTGCCATGTATTTATCCCAAAAGTTGAATATTTCTATCGGTGGGAAACTTCCAACCGCAATATAACTATAGAGGTTAACTGCAGATGTGAGAACTTTTGTTAGGTGCATTTTTTTTAAAGGGAACGAATCATCTTTTAGATTCTTATCAATTTTGTAGATATAAAAAACGAAATACGCAATTTGATAATGTCGTAGGTTTTGGTGACAAATTTGATCCAATGGGTGCGATAGAAAAAATATTAATCTTGAGTTCGTACCTAGAATAAGAAAAACATATGCTATCTTCTTTTTACTGGTAAATGTGAAACCGAACAATACTTGAACAGCAAACACAGCTGTAGTGCTTCAACAAAAATATTCATTAAGCATAATCTACAACAGCAACCGTGGCTATACCATCGACTATTTGTGAGAATGAAGAAAATCTCGATCACACAAATTCAGCTCGAATAACCGTGCAAGATTTAATTGAATGAAAGAACAGTGATAGTACTTTTCTTTAGATCCTCTAGTTGAAATCTGTCAGTTTCGTAAGAAAATTCTTCTAATGATTTACGACAGAGCAAGTTAGCGCATTAAATTTTCAATGTTCTGAAACTGTTCATCGTCGAAACTTTACTCAGCTTGATATTGAGAGTATTAAGTAAAAATATTCGTTATAATAAACAATATACTTCTACTGAACTTCGCTTGACTTTGAAGAGTTCTACCTAAATGGATAGTCGTCGGTTGAATGAATCAATACATTGATATTTAAGATTCACAAATTATTGAACACCTGTTTCGATTTTCTAGTTTTTTCATCTATACACTTATTTTGCCATGACTTGATAGAATTAAACTAAATTCGAAAACCAGAAAACAATTTGTCAACTATTCGCACAGTTTATTTCATTTTTTTCTGATGTGTAGGCTTTGAATATGGTGTTCGTCCTAAAATGTCTCAATCAGGATTGGTCAAACAACAAACAATACATAATCAAGTCATTGAAACAGTAAAAACAACAGCGATAACTGCTGTCGCATTAATATTTCGTTGTTTTTTGTCGTGTACATTCTACCGTTATAAAATAAGTATGGGATAAGAAAAAAGAACAGAAGGCAAGAAGACAACCTTGAACGCTTGTTTATCGGTCGTCATTTTTGTTCGTTTTCTTATGCCCTTTTTCTTTTTTCCTTTATATTACGATTAATTCTATCCTTCCTAAGATGAAAAAAAACAACAGGTATGTCACCCTTACTGTAGTGTTTTTTCTTTATAACTTTACGACCATTCATATATAAAGATGACAAAATATTATCACTCTTCATAGTTTGATCATTTAACAAAGAGTGCGATCGACTCAAGTGTATGTATAGTATTTGTATGCGTTATTTTTTCTCATAGATTCGATATGGATATTAGTACAAAATGTCTTCTTTAATTCATCGCTCAGAAAATTTATTTTTATATTCAGATAAATTTTACATCAGTTAATTCAAATATTTACAAAGCGAATCGACTTTTTTCTGTTTGAAAACAAACTGTAGAAAGAAGATTTTACGAATAAATGTAATAATTCAATAATTTTTTTTTCTATTTTACTTTTTTACACATTATAAAATATGAAAAATTCGATATGAGTTGAAAGACTAATAAGCATTATTAATTTTTTTCTATTGAAGAGTCTTCGTAGACAAAAACAATATTCTAGTTGTATAATTGAATTCTATTATTTAGAAATTATTACTATAAGCTTTATATTTGAGTATATGCGGTGGGTTTCTTGTCACTAGTTTTCATTACTTATAGCAATTGATTGTTGTTTTTTTTATCGATTGCGTCATTTCGTTTTCTATGCAATAACTATATTCATAATAAAAGCAAACGTACACGACTATTAACCATGTACAAAATATTATTAAAAGAGAGAGAGAAAAAATGCGTTTGACTACCTTTTTCTGAAACTAGATAAAATAACGACCATGAGATTATGCGACTAATAGAAAGAAAAAAAGTACCTTAGCTACAGACAAACAAACCATAGACTACATATTTTATAATGCGTAAATTTTCTGAAGGCGGCAACTGTTAAGTAAAACCTACGTCGTTGATTTCTTCACATCCATGCAATTATTAGTACGTATCTACGGAGTTTGGCTATCAGAACGAAAAGATAGAATTCTTTTTTTGTTTGCGAAGCGGTAAAAGAGAATAAGGCGACTTCGTCGAGTGGAACGACGAAAGAAAAAAAATGAAAATCTAAGAACAAAGAAATGGGGTTCTATTACATGGTATAAAATCTATTGCAGTTTACATTTGTCCAAATATAAACGTGTTGTATCTTCGTATCATAAGTAAGTCTTTTTTTTCGTAATTCGCCATGAATTTAAAACATTAATAGTTTTGACAGATAGCTTATTTAGAACAAGTTCTCTTATCGAGAACTACTAGGCGTGGTTTTTATTATTAATAGATAAACTATTGTACGTATACGAGATTTATAATCACTATACAGGTCCTAAATTTTATTGAATCGTCTCAAACAAAGAATCATATATATTTTGAATAAGGCTTCGAATTCGATAAAAAAATACAGCAATCTGATGTGAAATGAGACAATTTTATCCACGATATTCAGTACATATTTACGAAGAAAAATGTTAATGACTTTTCAAAATCACAAAAAAAATAAAAATAATTGTAGTAGAGTTATATCGTTTCATCATTATTCTATTTTTATTAATTAACCTCTGAAAAAGCACCTATATTCTAAAAAAATAGGGTAATATTACATTGCGTCCAACTATTATTACCGTATTTTTAATGGCTCATATGTATATTTAGTTTTTGGTCTCGTTCTGTATTAAACATTCAAGGCCACATTCGCTTGTTGGTTTTTGCTTTTGTGTGTTTGTCAATGATTCGAAGCATGGCTACTGTTGATACAATAGTAGTTGACGAGTAAGCTGTCGTGTAAACGAGTCTCGACTCACTCATAAATATTTTATTTTGTACTTGTTAAAATATCGACATTTAGAGAGGTAACTGTGCTCAGTAATAAATCAAGTTCATTAAGAATGTAATCAGTTAATGACTAAAAAGCCCTAGATACGTTGTTATTTTGTACTTTTTTTGAACTATTTACTTTCGTTTCCTAGTGGCTTGTTTCAATTTATTTTTGTAAACTAGTTTAAAAAAAGAAAATCATCGTTTTGTTCGTACTAGGACTAAATGAAAACCAACAAACTATTTTTTTTAAATAAAACTATGATAGTACTTATGGAGCGTGATGAAAATGACTTTATTTGGCAAAACATTTGAACATTTAAGTAAACAACAGTCGAACGAGACAACACATCATTTTCTTAGGTCAGAATTGACATATGAGAAGCTACTCATTGAAGTAGTTCCTTAAGCTATGAAGTTCTAGTGGCATAAGTTTTCCATATTTATACAATGCTTCTTGAATTTTTTGTGATTAACTATAATCAATTATTTTACTCGGTAATTATAATCGAATAAAAATTAAGGTATACGAATATTTTCATACGTAATAAACTAAGCGATGACACAGACATTGCGTGGTCGAATACTATTGGTTGCTTTTTTCTGTCAAATACGAACAGCTGATATAGTCAAAGAAAAGATCTTTTACCATTTCAAATGTGATAAAAAGTCTAAAAACCTCCTTTTGCCACAGTTTAAACGATAAAATGCTGTTTTCTTAACTATATAGGCATGTTTAGTTTACGATTCTACGCATATTTTTCTAAAGATTTGTTATCATAATGAAAACTTTCGTGAGATGCTTTGTAGGTTCTTATCACGCATTCGCGGTGAACCATATTCTGTTTTCAACTAAACATCAAATAAAATCATGAACAAAATGTGACTCATTTTGAGCATATCCGAAATACAAAGTTGCTGTTAGAGAAGCCTACAACAAGGTCAACAGACACAAAGCACTGATAGTTTTCGACCTTTCATGTTCTCCAAGAGAACAATAGCACCTTATCTCGGTGAAAATCTATAAGCATTTGAAATGATATAATTCTATAGAATGATTAACAAAATTTAATGATAGTTTTGCGATTAAATTGGAAAAAATCATTTGCTAACTACAGAATTTCTTAGTTTTTTTAGTAAAACGATCGTATGTTAGAATAATCGTTGAAGAAAAATAATAATACTATACTATCACTAAATTTCTGATTTATTTTTACACAAGAGGATAAGTTTATATCTAAAAACTTGACTTTCTAAGTTCTATTCAACGATAATAGAATGAATATAAACTAGATATATAAATGCTGTATAGACACAAGTAGGGTAAGACTATAATTATTTTTAGTCGAAACGTTTTCCTATCAGAAGACTATAAGAGAAAACTCATCTATGATTAATAGGAGGTATACTAAAAGGAAATATTGAAGGAAGTCAATGCTACTTACCTTCATGTCGATTCTTTAGCTGTTTCTTTTTTGCGCACTTCGTATTTATGTATGAGAAAAATGTGATCACCTTTATACTTATCGTTCTTGACCTTAATTTTCGAGAAGCTATTTGCAAATATGCGCACATAAAATAAACCTGGATAAAGGAATAATTATTAAGCATCAAAATGACTCACGGTTTTTGATAGAAAAACGTTACAAAAAGTCTAATATAGAAATATCATGATGAAAGTTAAAATGATTATTCATCGTTACTGAAACAGACGGCCTACTTTGATTTTGTTTCAGATAATTTATTCTTTTATAAATTGTTGACGAGATTCAGTTGAAATCTATTAGATTAAATTCAAAAACTTTGATAAATTCTATGTAAAAAATGTTGAATACGAATGGTAATAACCGATACGGCTCGTCTTCATCATCTCATGGTAAGTTTTACGTAGAATTAGTTTTGAATATTCAATTTTTATCATTTCAGGACGACACCTAAATTTACCGGCTACGGATGACAGCGATTCAACACGTATTTATTAAAATATCATCAAAACATTTTTATGACCATATATTTTAAAATCTATTTAGAGTATTCAGTACCAGCTACTGACCTATTACCTGCTGGTATCCCGGATATGACAGGTATAGTTCATATTAGAAATGAATATTTATTTGAACTAATGACACTGCAGATCAACAAATTAATGGTCTTATAATTTATCCAGCTAATCAAATTGCAATAGCAACATTAATGCGATATATTTTCATATTTATCCTGATGTCTCTCATTATTCATCTATTTTACACTTCGATCGTATTGGTATACATATTTTATCAAATAAGCAATCGTGAGCATAGGCCTGGTCAACAAGCTGATGATCCTGGATTATATTATTTTGATTTACTCATGAATTGTAAGATAGTATTGAATTTCGTTTTAGAATATTCCTATACATTTTCATTCTAGTTTTGTTTCGGCGGAATCAAAATGCTCCAACTCGTAAGTAGTAATTTTTAGATTTAGGAAAAACGAAATTCACTAATCTTATATTTTTCTAGATGCAAATGATCACGCTTTTAGATTCTCCTTAACAGTGACACGTAAGTCATATGTTAATCGTTGTTAAAAAAATGTCTGTATTATATTTCTAGTTGCCGATGGTGATGGCGATGAAGCATTCGCAATTCAAGATACACGAGCTCATGACTATGAAATTTTGACAAGTCTAAACAATTACCGACGTATCTATGTTATAATAATGAATGAAAACGCACATATCAATGAGGATGCAACTCTATATGAAAATAATGCTGATACAATATTGTCCGATAGTAAAAAAGCCATTTTTCAATACTTCTCTCTACCATATGTTTACTGTGAATATTTAGTGGTGAACACTACTAGTACAAGACAAAGCGAGGTTGATGGTTTAGAATGTAAGCTAAATCGACTTTTTTCCGATAAGGCTTAAATTCATTGTTTGTCTTTTGTTTATTTTAAAGATGGCAGGCATCTTCTGAATTCAATTGCATCGTCAGATATGGCTCACTCAAATGATATTGATGATCAAGAAGGTACGATTGACTATTTTTCTCATAAGAATCTATTATCTGTATGTAATATCAATGTTTAGATAGTAATGTTAGTTCAGATAGTGATTTTGGCGGAGATAATTTATGTGACCAGAATGAACGAAGAGGTTTGTTTAATTTCGTTTCTATCTACTTTCCTATTTTGATTGAAATTCAATACCGATGATTAGATGCAATAGTAACAAATCATGAAAATCTGGATGATGCTCAAAATTCTCGTAAGATATATTTTCATGGATTTATTTACAAATATATTATTTATTTTTCTTATATAGCTTTATCATCTAATGAAGCAACTGAAATTCCAAAAACTGTTAGAAGTCAAAGTGAAGCTTCTGTGCAAACAATAGAAAATGCATCTCGTTCAACTGGTATAAACGATTCTAAGCATACACCTGACATTGTATCTGATTCTCAATCAGATCGTACGGACGTCAATTAAAGAACATTTCAAATGTCATTTTATTCAAAAACATATTCCTTATAATCAAGAAATCGTATAGGCAGTTTTCTTCGTCTTTCTTTTCCAAGCCCGGTTCATTTTAGTCTTTCTCGTATTCAAAATTCGTTCAGATAGAGTTAGCCTTTACGTAGAACGTTAGCGCATGAACATTTTTTAAATCCGTCCTAAAGTTTAACAATATAGGAGGAAGAGATTCTGAGTTCACACTTCTTTGAGATTGTCATCCATAAAAAAAGTATTACGAAAAAATACCCAAACAGGAATCAAATTCCTCGAGTTTGATTCGAGCAATCTGTTTAATTGAAATATTGTGTTGTATTCTGTGAGAAACCGAGTTAGAAAATATGTAGGCTTTTATTTTTACGCATATTTTACATTGTTTGACATCATTTTGTATTTATAAGGTGTTCTAAGTGACTTTATTGCATTGCTTGTGACTTCGAATTTTATTTTGAGTGAAACGTGATCTCCCTTAAAAATTAAAATTTTTTTCTATGAAACTATTTTTCCAACTATTTTCACAGAAAAATATCCTCATTTTTATTGTAACTTCTGCCTATCGGTTTTCGTCTATTAAAAATAAATCATTTTGTTCAACAGCAATTACGTTTGTTCGATTATTCAGAACATTTATTTCCGATGTTAGATGAATTGTATCATTGCGGGTATTATTAATGAAAAAATCTACACCAATTCACGCAATATCTATCGGCAAGCGTTACCTCTGTCTCATTCACGTATAACTAAAATAGAGGACACTATTGAATCTCTTTTATTGAAAGTGAATTCGAATTCTTTTTTTTAATAATCAAAAATAAATGTACGAAAATTCATTCCAATTAAGTCATCAACAATCAGTTGACGACGATGCGTAAGTATGCATAGTTTGTTTGTTTTTGTAACAATATTCTTCACTTGATTGGGCAATGAAGAACCAATCTGCGAAACCTAGCAGCACAATACATGATATATCTTGTTACTGCAGTAAAATGAGATTTTATTTTATTTTTTTAAGATATATAGATATTCTTCTTAAATATAAAATAAATATAATTCTTTTTGCTTAACATACAAGCACCAATCATTGTCGCCTTTTGCCATTGATAGATAGACATCAATATGAGAGAGAGTATGGCACTCTCTCATTCTCACTCTGTTCTTTTCTTATAATAATACATCAGTTGAGAGAGTCCTCCATAGGCAAGGTGAAACCATTTTGTCTAATCAAAAGTTTAGTTCAAAGCGTGTATCTCTCATAATTATATCTGATTTTTAAGATTGCCAATAAAATATTATATTACAGATCGCCATTAACATTATAGTGCTTGACCATCCTTACATAGATTATTTCAAGTAAGATTTACACAGTACATTAGATGATAGCTTATTCATAAAAAAATCGAACGACTCTTTTTTGGAATAAATTTTACTATGAGTGAAACCATAACTTTATGAATTTGTTTAGACATAGTTAATATACTTTCGTTTTTTAATTTGATTTTCTTCGTTCACATTAAAATAATTGCAAAAGAAACGTTTCAACGATTTTTAAGCTGATAGAGTGTGGTTAAGAAGTATGTAGAGAAGAATTATATACGATCGGTAAAAAAGACTTAATATGATGAGGTTGTAATACATCATGGGGAGACAAAGAAAAGTAAAGCGTTATATTTATCATAAAAAGAAGACAATATCAACGGTGTCTTTTAGATGAGTGTTGCCGTGGATTTAAATATTTTTATGATGGTCCACTATCTCTAGAGACCTGCAATTTGATATTTGTATAGAAAATAAATTTTATTTTAATTTTACGAGAACCTACAAATATATTCAAGGGGAAGCAAACGCTTCAGAGTTTAAATAATATTAATTGTAGTTAGATATTGAATTTCTTATATTATATTGATCGAATGCATTGCAAATCATATATGAAGGGACGACTATTCCGTTTAGATTTGTTAGCTTTTAGAAGTTATTAGTATTAATGAATTTTCTACGTTCAAATTATACATTATGACAAGATTCTTGCGTGACTCACGCGGCAGGAGTCACATACCGTCGGCTAGCTACTGTTTTTTTCTTGTTCTTTACTCAAGTATGCTATAATCATTTAAAGGAGTACAAGCACTTTTTGACTGCTACCATTTGTTGAATTTATAGACTTGATGAGATTTTTTACCCTTTATTTTTTTTACCCATAATAGTTATGTCTTCGAAATGTGCAGTTGGAAAATATCAACCCTGAAAGAGGTTACTAAGTGCATAGGTCTCGATGTACGAGAGACTAATTTTTATTCTCCTTGTACGAACTTTTTATGTTAAATATCGTCAATTTTCAGCTCATTTCCCTGCGAAACATTCTTGAATCCAAATGTAAGAATAACTATTTTAAGTAAGAGGATTGTTTTTCAATTGTTCTTTCGTGACACTTAAAAAGTACCCGACTGAAAAAAACATCAGTAGATATGCGATAATGCCAACTTTTTCTTCAATGACGCATGGAACTGACATTTAGCACGAAGGTTTTTGTAAAGAGAGTGAGGTCAAATAGTAGAAACATTGAAAACTTGCGTGCATCGAATATATTATCGTCCTACGGTTGTTTTTCGTTTCACCATTCCCAGCTTTCGACATTCAAGCAAGCGCATGTTACAAAACATTCACTACATAAATACCTAACCTGATATAAATATGATTGGCGTCTATTAGTAGTTATAATAAGAAATTTAATACTTCATTTTTATTTCAGACAATTATTGTTTTTAATCAAGTAATATTGACCGGTTTTAAAAACTATTGTGTAAAAATTGAAGATCGAACAAAAATGGCAAATTTCAATGGTAAGAATAAGGAACATGACATACATTTATCATCCGATAGTATTAACTAGATTCAGTTCTATTGTTTCAGACAATGAAATGAATCGACCGTTATTAGGGGGTGTCAATTTACAGTTTATTTTATTTAAATTTAACTTCGTGAAAAGTTAATTGAATTTAAAATAAAATTCTATAAAGTTAAATTTTTAATAAATTGTTTGGATGGATATTCATCATTGCTATGAGGAAAATACGTCACTTTAACCGTAGTAAATACTAAATGAGAGGAGAACCTAGTATTTTAGGTTGATATTTGTGCATAATAGCCAAAATTTCTCTACACATTATGCAAGATCTGTCATCTTTCTTCTTCAAAATGCCGGGATATTCAGAAAAATATATTTGATAGCACAATTCGTAGAAGAATGACTACCTCTAACTTTAGAAAACAGGAAACATACTCAAATTTGACTTGAAATAATCACAATCAAGCCAAAAACTATGTTTATCTATTCATTTTGAAAATTTAATTAAATTTAAATTCCTTGAATTTAAATGTGACACCCCTAACCGTTAGCTAACCCACGGTTATCGATTTTTTTGAAGAGTGAGAGTGGTTAAAAATTTGGCAGAAATTGAACGAAAAACGTTCTGTTGACGGATTTTTCGACAGCTTTTCTTTGATTTTCTGCCAAAAATTCCGCTAAAAGTCTGACAGGTTTTCAATTTTTGACAGGACTTATCCCCTCCCTAATCGGCAAGTCTGAGATAACCAAAATGATTCCATCGGTATTTACGAAAAGATTATGAAGAATTTTTCAAACGCACAACTTTTTCATCTTTGTAGATTATGGACAACCTGCTGCAGATCTATTACGTATGAATGCAGGAAGAACAGCGCGTATGCTTTTTTCTTTGATTACGCGCTTGCTTTATTTTGTCATATTATAGGTGAACAAATCCATGATTCTGCAAGGATACTGTTTGATTATCGTGGCACAACAAGATTTGAACAAGAGTATTCAAACCGCATCGTATGCTTTTGGTTTTTTATTTTTCAACGGTATGCTTTATTATTGCTTTTTAGGCAAACATTCGCTTTTCAAATATATCTACGCCAGGTGAGACTTCAATACAATTATTTTCAGATTATTATTTTATTGATTCTTTTTTATTGCAGATTCTTTTCGTTCAAATCAAGCCGGAGAAGCTGAAGGTCATATTGCTCGTAAGTAGTAATTCTGAATTTCGAAAAAAATGCAATAATCTGATCTTTCTTTTTTATATAGATCCACCTGCTGAAGTTTTAGCTGGTATGAGTAGCTCATTTGTAAGATATTTTTCATACACTTTAACATTCTATTTCTAGATACCAATGGAGATCGCTTAGAAATTGAAGATACACAACCTCATGATCTTGAGGCTATGATCGATTTAAATAATAACCAACCTCCAGCTTTTCTCATAAATCACGAAGATAATCACGTCAACGAAGACGCAACGTTATATAACATTGCGAATGAAAACGTCATTCCCATAGATCTGCAAATAGGTCAATAAATTCATTTCTTTTAATATTTTCTAGTAAAGAGTGTTTTTTATAGGAATAGGTCAAAATGTACAAATTCAAAACGATGGTGATGCACCTGAAGAGGCAAACGACGGTTAATTTTGTAAGTTCAATTATATATCTCTTTTCTAACATAAACTGTTTATTTGCTATTCCTTGTTCTTTGATATGAATAAATATATACAATTTTTTTTGTCGTATTTAGAGTGATCAATTATTTAGATATTAACAATTCTATAACACATTTCTACGCCAATGGAAGTTATTTGTAATCAGTTCGAAACAGACAAGTGGTAATTGATCAATTTGGTTTTTCTTCTAGTCGCCAACAAAACTTGATTTGATCAAGAAATTGGCAATTTGTTTTTTTCTCTTTTTCTAAACTCGGTGCATTTTCTGATATTGACATGACTTGAAAAGGACCACTTCTATTTCGATAGATTCCATTTCTCCTGAGATTTTTAATTGTATTTTAGAACAATTCTGTGTAGAATAGAATTTTTTTTTTCGTTTATTAGACTACAGCTTTAAAACTATATCAGTCAAATTATTAACAATGAAGATAGTTTCCGGTCATAAGCTATTCCTACTAATAATTAATAATAACCTATTTTATTTATAATTTTCCACAATAGTCAATTTGATGCAAGAGCTACGTGCTACGAATGTGAACTCTAAGGATATCTATTTTAGCTTTGTATTTAAATCAAATTTTTAAATGTTATTGTTTACATGATACAGAATCAGGTTAAGATTGTTAAAAACGCCGTTTTACTTGCTTTAGACATAGTCTTTTGTTCGATGATTTGTTTTTTAACAATTTTTGTTTATTTTTGGATATAGAGATGTTCCCGCATTTCAAGCCTCTTGACTAACCTACTTTTTGTATAACAAAACGTATTTTCATTAAAACACTAGTTCCATAAGAAAGCATTCTTGTTCGAAAATTAAAATAATAGGTTGTGTCATGAAGCATCGCTTATCGAACAGTTTTTAATTGAAGAGTGAAAGGATTTCTTTTTTGTTATTTTGACTAGTACACACCTTTTTCAGAAAATCTGTTTATGACAAATGAAAAGAAGTGTTGTTAATGTTTTTTTCTTTTTCTTCTTGTAATTCTTTTGCGGTGTGTATGACAAAAAAAGCATTGTTTTTTATTTTTTTTTCTGTCTAAGAATAAAGATCAACATGGAATTAAAAATATACTCGGTGATATTATGACTGTTTTTAAGTAGACAGTTGAATATGATTTATTAGCATTGACTACAGTCTACTATTTGAACCTATAAACTTTATTTCTTGGGTGTACTTGGTTGGTGACATTTTTGCTGGTTCTTGAAGGCATAACAGGAGGCGCGTATTCAAGTTCAGAATAACCCGTAGTTGATGATCACTTCAATCATACAGATCGATGGCAAAGTTGTTTTTGTAGAGAATTCTTTATTCGAATGACGGATTTTTTTTACATGTGATACATGGTAAATCGTGTATATTTGTATGTGTTAGAATGAATACTTATTTCTTTAGAATCAGCTGCTATAAGAAATTTTTTATTGATAATTGATTTATAGGTCGAATTATTATCAAAATTAAGCTTGGAAGTTTTTTTTTATTAGATTGTATTCTAATTCATCATCGAAACATAAGAGAAGTGCTTTTCTCATTAACTTATCTCTTCTAAGATTAAATGCAAGGAGGAAAGAGTGCCTCCTGGATCCTTGGATTCTGACGGCTCCTCATGGATCCTAGTGGATTCTGTGGATTCTACTGTCCATATAAAAATAAATAGGCATGAAACGAATTGATTTTCAAACTTAACGAAAAAAACTGCGTTAAATCAATACTTAACGAGGTTTAATGAAAAGCAATGCATGAAATTTCGTTATCTTCCACAAACTCGTGAAAATGAGTTAATGACTTTTTAACAGTTACTGACGCGTCAACTATCACGAAAAATAGCATCTGTTTTCATGCGTGAAGTAATTTAACGCGTTTCTATGAATGTTTAGTTTTTAACGACTGAATATTTATTTAACTTCGTTAATTTTAAATGTATTCACGTGTAAACTAATTAGAGATTTTATCCAATGACTTCAATAAACTTCCAAGCTCAAGTTTGCTAAGTATCGATTATGAATTATGAAGCGAAATATCTAACGAGAGTAATGTATGGATCTTTGGTATCAATGTTATGATCAGGTTTACCGATTAGGGAGGTGATGCGAAGAGCTAATCTCTTCTAAATATTGAGAACCTGTCAGACTTTTTGAGAAATCTTCTTATACTATCTGCCAGATTCTTGAAAGTTATATAATAATTTCTGGCAGAAAACCGAAGAAAAACACATTCTGTTAACAAAATCTCAGAAAATTCGTGAATTTAACGTTTATCATCTAATCTTTGTCGAAAAATAAGATGAGACATTTTCTATCAAATTTTTAGCCTCTCCTACTCTCCAAAATAATCAACAACTTTGGTTAACATTTATTTTGACCAAGTCCAGCATGAACGATAGCACATAAGCGTGGTGAATATAGCGACATCAATTTTCGGAAAGGCAATGTACTAAGCTGAAAAGTGTGACTGTTTCGTATTTGATGTTTAAGTTCACAGATTATTAATTTGATTGTACTAGCAAATGTAGTTATCCTACAGAGAATTTTTCAGTTGTTTGAGGAAAGAAAAGAATTAATTGTATGCTTCTTATATTCTTCCCGGGAAACACTGCCTGCTAGCTACAACACAACAAAATTTAAAAAGCACGCGATCTCGTTTGAATTTTTCATCTAATCTGTGATTGTTGTCAAACAACTATGTCGATATAAACTCCTATAAGACTCGCATGTCTCGTTAGTAACGTAAATTCCGATATGCCGAGAGGATACGCGTGTGTATGGGTGGCTGAGGGTGGGGGCAAATAATGACCTTTGCCCACATCCACCCACCCTACTTTCCATAGTAAGCAACTATGTATATTTTATTTTAGAGAAAACAAACAACATGCATAGTAAGATTGTCATTACAAAGAACGATGAAACATCATTTGAGTTTATCGGACATGCGTTGAATGTCTTGACTGACAATGCCAATAAACGGATGTGTTGAAGGTAACGTTACATGAAATATGGATGATGCTTTCTGAAAATTTGTTAATGCCTGTTGAAATTCTTCTTTGCCAGCGTAAAGAAGACCAAGATTGTAGTGCGCCATTGCAATATCTTGATGTTGACTAGGAAGAGATTTCTGGTAGATTTCTAATGCCTTATTATAATATTGCAAAGCAAGATCAGGATAATTCAAGCATAAATAAATACCAGCAATACAATGTACGGATGAACCTATGTCGGGATGATCAGTAGGTAGATGTTTTTGACGAATCATCAACGATTTTTGATGACATTCAAATGCTTGTTGAAAGTTCTTTTCTTCTTGATAAGCATTGCCCATATTATGATAACACATGGCAACCTGAATATTTTCTTCTCCGAATGCTTTTTTCCGAATATCTAATGCTTTTTTAAATGATTCGAGTGCATCCTTACGATTTCCTTTTCGAAAATAAACTTCACCAATACTATTGCAAGTTGTTGCTATAGCAGGATCGTCACATTTACGTGTTTGATTATACAATTCAAGCGCTTTCTTGAACCATTTGAGACTTGAATCATAGTTACCTTTATGATTAGCTATCATACCCAGATTGTGATAGCAAGGACCTAAATCTTTATCACCCGGAGGTAATTCAGTTAGTAAATGGTTATAATATTTCTCGGCTTTATCGTATTCTCCCATTTTAAATAATAGAATACCAAATGAAAAAACACTGGATTCTGTATCACCACCATCATAATCATCATATTCATTCTTCATATAATCATAAATTGGTTTTAAACTATTGTCCTTATCGCTACACAATGTCATTTGAACGATGCATACTCGATCTTGATAATCAATTTTAACAAGTTGAAATATCGACCCTAACATAATCAGTACTTCTTGTTCGTCAGCAAAAAAACTGTTTGATGTAATGTTAGCAAATGGTTTGATACCCTCAAGTGTCGGATCGAGATCGATTTCGAATAGAATACGTTGAAAATCACCCGACACTGTCGAACTAGTAAGAAACGATAGAGCTAGTCGACGATCAAGACTTGTCGAAAGAAACGAATTCATTGAGATGAATTGTCCCAGCGAAGTTTTTAATGTTTCCAATTCATCATTTGATACTACTTGACCTCGATACACACGAAGTGGAGTTGAACATTGAAGTTCTTGAAGTTGTTGATGAATATCACGGATGAAAAATCGAAAAAGAAAAAGTAAATCAATATCTTGAGTTCGAAGAGATTTGTTCATTAGTCGATAGAGAAACGATTCTCTCGTGTACCACCATAGTGCACGATTCGGTACATAATCATTTTCAAATTCTTGAATAATGGATAGTTCACTTGAGTTATCTTTATAATATGTCTTACATAGACTAATAAATTCATTTCTATCAGTTGTTTTCGGCTTCATACTGAGCAGACGATCGATTAATAATTGCGAATAGACGAATTGACCATTGAGTCCTGTTGTTGACTTTTCTTGATGACTCTTTGTATTGAAAATATTGATTGAAAACATTTCATCAACTTTCGTTCGCGTTCTTGTTGTTTGATCCGATAGAATTTGATCAACTAGTCCATTCAATTGCATGCCAATACCTTTAACCTGAAAGATACTTTTATCAATCAATCAATAGATCAAAAACAGTTATCTTAAACCAATAAATGCAAGAATACCAAGTGATAATCTTCAAACTAACTATTTCAACTAGCCCAAATATTATTTTAAAAAACATTTATCGATCTACTACATCTTTAACTAGAACAACAATGTTCAATTTTTATTGGAAAACATTTCTTACAAGCATTTACCTTCTCGAAGTTTTTCGTCCAATCATTACTTCGTTTATTATCTGACTTAAAGATATAGATGGTAAATATTTGACGTAGTAAATGAATTCGAGGTACAACTTCTTGACCCAATCGATCATTAGAAATGAAGATAATTCGATTTTCTTTGGATACAGATTTTATATACGACTCGCATTGTTCAACATCTTCAAATGTCTGGAGATGATTGATTAATTTACGAAGTCGACTTTGAGCTTCAATAAATTCCTTAACTTTATTTACTGCAGGTTCAAGCCAAACCAGAGAGTATGTTTCAAGATTGTCTTCACGTTTTTCAGTTGAGACGGTGAGAGTTGCTGCTGCCATTCGACACGTTTTCTTTCTTTTTTTTGAATGCACGGTGACTCTTGTCAATATGAAACGATAACTCTGAAATAAATAACTTCTTTTTCACTCATTCATGCGTTGGCTTGATAGAAAGAAAAAAAAAATTCTCCAACTCTCTATTCCGAGCTTAGCAACCACGTATCCAACTAAATAATTGAAAGAGAAAAAAGATATCTTGATATTGTTGTTGCAAGGAAATTTTATATTTGATATACTTTTGCAACGAATAAAAAAATAAAATATCTCTACTACTATCTTATCGAAACTAAAAGATGAAGTCCTACTTCACTGATAAGTACAAAGTATACCCTACCCTAGTCGAACATCTTGTAAGCAAGATCTGGAAATCTTGGGATCGGTAAGTAAGATCTTATTAAGATCTTAAAAAGATAATTTGTGTGTACATATCTTGGTTGCATCAGATAAATCTGTACTTAAGATCTTGGCAAGATCATGGAAAAAATATCGTGTACTATTATCTTCTCACAAGATTTTGAGCAAAACAGAAAGCGACATCATTAGTTTATTTAGATAGGCTATCTAGTCATTCACCATCTTTTTTTATGCATACAGGACTGAATGTAAGCAACATGATTGAACATGCAAAACATAATTTTTCAAAATAATTTTTTTTCTAAACAATGTCTCGATTATTGATTATTCGAGAGAATGCTGATCTCGATCGATGATTGAGAGAGGACTATCCTAAATTGGTCTGACGAATATCGAACCAACTCAAAGCTGCTCAGATCCCAACATCTGACTTGTTTGATTTTTTCGGGACAGGAATAATTAATATTAAAATAAATTGAAAAAATATCAAACATGCTTTCAGAATGTATCATTCAAGATCTTATGAATTCTTACTTAAGATCTTTAATAAGATCTTGGTACAAAATAACCGTATTATCTTGTACCTAAATTTTCAAGATCTGTTCACTTATCTGTACCCAAGATCTTGGTCAAGATCTTACTTACAAGATGTTTCACTAAGGTAGTGAGGAAATTATTTTTTATGAAAAAAAATCGATCACATTAAATCAAAAGCAAAGGAAGAAAAACATCGAGAGAAATGTGGCCAATCTATCAGAAATTAGAAAGAAAAATGGTTGCACATATACGTATGTTGGAGGAGATGAAGCATATTTATATATCCTAAACTTGTAGATAGAACTGGGTGTGGGTGTGGACAAAAGTCATTGTTGTCCCACACCCCCAGGCAATTCAATAGTTTGACAATATATTAGAAAAATGTTTCGGCAATTCTAAATATGTTCATCACGATTTATTAATAATCATACGGTTTTCGGAATGCTAAAAATGATTAATAACGAATAAGAATTTTTCAAATTATCTATAAACCATAGAATTATTTGGAATCATTTTCAAAATGATTCAAAAAAAACTTAATTTCTAAAACGTGCATTTTTCATCCTTGTAGTTTCCGAAACAGGTATATTTGACTAGGAAATTTTCTTTTTCGGAAATCTGCCCACTGCTGCGCCCAACTCACACCCCACACCCTCACACTCTCAAGATGCTACATTCTGCTAATGTTCTTGCTTCCTCTCATGGATGTCATCAAACTTTATTATAAAATTCATCTTGTGTTTGTCTTCTTGTTTTGAGATAAAATTTGTACTAACAAAAGCATTCATTACAAAATTTCCAGAATCATTAGTCTCAGAATACTTCAATAAAAAGCGATGTCGAATGATCAAGACGAAAATGCGCCTAATATATCCGAACATTTCAGCAATATCGCATCTGATTATCATGCGGCTACCCTGTTTCATTCTTCTTCATCGTCTCATGAACAATGGTTAAAAAAATTAGTATTTGATGCATTAGATCTCAAACGGGATCATATTTTAGCTGATGTTGGCTGTGGATCTGGAGATGATTGTCTTTGGCTTTTAAATAAAATGAACAATGACATAAAGACTATTGGTTGTGATCCATCATTAGGGATGATTGAAATTTTCAACAACCAAATTAGAAAACAGAATTTAACCAGCATTGTTCAAGCATTGTGTATGGATGCAGTTACTTTCAGCCAACAGAAACAATGGTCGGCATATAATCGTCTTTTAATGAAACAATGTGTTCATCTGATGTCGCCCAATGAAAGATTATTAGCTTTCAGAGGTTTTCATGAACAATTTAATTGTAACGACAACAAATTAGTCATTGTTACACGACCAGGAAAGGACATCTTTCCATTTGATAAACGTACGACTGAGATATATATATATCTCAATCCCCTCACATTGACAATTACGTGAAAGAATTAGAATTATGTGGATTTACAAATATTCAATGTGATACATATGAGTACACATTCGATGACAGTGTAACACTTGATGATTGGATTAATTTTATTCAGAAGAGACTATGGTCGATATTCTCACCTGAGAAAATTAATGAAGAACAAATGATTGATTTGATTTCATATTTGAAAGAAACATACAAACATGAAAAGTTTAAATTGAAAGATAAAATTTTAGTATTGCATTGCACAACCAAGAACCATTGATTATGTTACGGTGCTAATTTTCCTAACATTTTTACATCAACTACTGAAGCAAAACATTTTATCTAAACCAAAACTATCCTGCAACAAAATATGTCGAAATTTGTGCACTCTCTTCCTTATTATACCCTCACGCTTGTGCGCCATAATAAGACCTAATAAATTATATCACAAAATACAGAAAATTCTTGAAACCATTAGCTCAGTAAATATATTCTTTTCTAACTTGGAATAAACATATTGAAATCTACTCGATTTCATTCAGTGAGTCTCTTTAGAATATGGGTTTATGTATGCGAGGTTTTCAGGATTCGGGTGTGAGGATGAGCATTGGTATTCCTATTGTTTATTTCTATATCGATTCGCGCACACTAGCTTCTTCAACTTTTTTTAAGGATTCGGTTAGCAATCGAATACACAAAAGACTCTAGTAGTCTGATTATTCTGAAATGTACAGTGGACATGGAGCTGGTAGCGGTCGTCAAAAATCCGAATCGATTTTATTGCTTTTGTACAGCAGCTCTTCAATATATTTTTCTAGTTTCTTAGTATTATTTTCAGATACTCACAGAGTTGAATAAAAAGATCGTTATGTCGTCACCATGCGGTCATGCAGTCCATTTTTTGTCGTTGTGGACAGGCAAACCGCCAGCTTATGGGATTTGCCCCGGTGTGAACGCACACGGTACTCTAAAGTCACTACCACAAATAAGCTTGAATGCTACTCGCAAGGAACTGTTCGACTATTTTAATAACACATGGACACTTATCGTAGTGCTGTTCGATGGTCTTGCTAGTGAGCAAGGATTTTATCACTCTCACTATCATAAGTTACGCCATCCAATGATATTTTACTACTTACACCGAGCTGTATTTTACATAAATAAATTACGTGTAGCTGGCATTTTTGAGCAGCCAGTTAAGCTAGAATTCGAACAACTATTTGAAACTGGTGTCGACGAAATACGTTGGGATGACTTGTATGAAAACAATGTACGTATATAAGAATCGCATAACGACCAAACTTTTTTTAATATAAAAATTGATCCACTATAGTATAGAATTTCTATCGGCATATCACATGGGCGATAGAAGTAATTATATTGATTTCTGAGATATCATGCCTCAAGTTTCAAAGTTTTGAAATAATTAATCTATATTTTATAATAAAGAAACCCTTTGGATAAGAGAGTAGATGCAGTAATATTTTTAAAAGCTTCACTGTTTTCTTTTCAAAACACCATGTGCTGTTGACTGAATCAATTGAAAAATGCACCTAAAGAGACATCTAAATTGTAGGATCAACAGGAATAATATAAAGGAAATAATTATTTTATAGTAGTACAAAATCTGAGGAATGACTGTTCGATAAGCCGAAATCATATGTTGAATACGGATCATAAGCCAAGCATTTGATTATACTAAATTATTAGGATAAATAAGATAGTTTTACAGTGGTTTCTTTCTTCTGTGAAATCTACTTGGTTCATGGGAAATGAAAAATTTCTATACACCAGTACTACGCTTGTTCTGATTCATATTAAATCCATCGAGAAGTTCAATATATATTCGATGGATTGAGGATCTCTCTCTCAAAGTAGAGTTTTCTTCATAATCAGTAGCACTAGCCATTATTCATATATATGTGATACTCATCAATACGAATAATAAGTTCGGTACTGTAGAAATGCATTGGCATGTACTCATGTACCATTAGTCTTGTAAATTTGTGACTTTAAGATTGAATATACAACGTATCAGAGCTTGGATGTTTGCATGAATATTATATTTTTCTCCAGTAATTTAACTTGTCATAGTAATGAATGATGGTATTGCAAATAAATAACAATCTATTTTTTTTTCTATCGTCATGGAATCGCGTTATTTCTTTTCATTTTCTTTGAGAAAATATACTCACACTGTATTTATACTCATAAAACCATCGTCCGCTACTCATCGTATAATTTGCATGCAACAATGTTCTGCTTCTTGATTCTGATCGTTTTTTTTACCGGTGAGCATTCTCACTCTCGAGTGTATACCATCGAACTTTACTATGACATCATCCTTTAATGAATTTACTTCTATTAAATTTCAAAACGAACTTCGTCGTCTTGATCCCGAACATCGAACAACGCATTGTGCGTTTCAAATTGTCCTTGTATATAAACAGCGACAGATTAAAGTAAAATCCACAATAGATCCACTTAAACTTCAACGACTAGTAAGAGCCCGACTGATTTTTGACACAATAATAAATCTGGGAAGCAGCATGCCATTGGTGAATTTGATTTCTACTACAAATGAGTTTAAAATCAAATGTGACACAAATTGGTGCGATCGTCAGCTTATGCTCAAACATATCGGCTGGTTGTCAAAAGAAAACTACTCGAATCTAGAGAATACTTCAAGCTCATTTTTCGTCAGCGAAGCGGTAGACTCTGGTAATTATTCAGCCAGAAGGTATAATGAAATTTGTGAAACAAAAAAAGCCCTCTATACTTTTAGCGATCTTTAATTTTGTCGATTTGCATAACCTCTGAAGATCTCTGACTTGGACTGACTTTTATGATAATAATATTTTGACGTTCTCCGTTCTTTTCTTGCCGACGTGAATCGAGTGATACTAATTTAACTTTTCTAGTACAATTCAATTCAGAGTTGCTAAAACTTCATTGGTTATCTCCATAGAATATAATTAAACAAATTAAGTTTCAGTTGGTGTATCACCTAATACGATTTTTTTGACGTAATTAAATGAAAAATAATGAAATTTTGAAATCGGCAATTAAAGAACAGCACCGTGCACTTGGTTTTGCGCAATCTAAAATGTTTCTGCTTGATTTTAACTATTTAGGTTACTGCTTGCATAACGGGAAAATGAAAGAGTGTCCAAATCGTATATGCTATTTTTATCATTCGGACAAAGAATTCAAAACTCAAAATGGCTGTTACCTTCTACCAAGAAAAAACGCCAGATTTCAACTGAAATTTGAAATAAACTTTGGCGAAAGTCCTGGAACTGTGAACGGAAAAGAAATTGGAGTACCGGCTAAGTACGAAATTGTAAATAGCTTATTCGACATAAATTATTTTTGCACATGTTCCATATGCAATGATCCATCGATCATGACGAATATATCAGAAGTAGTAAATCTTCATTGCAACGTATCAGCGATCAAAGAAGCGTTGCAGGCTGTGATACCAATGTCAATGGTAACCACTACTAATAAAATATCTACAACACTCTCGGCAAGTACATCGTCTACGACAAGCACGACTACAGTAACAGCTACTACAATGACTACGACAACCACGGCTACACTCTCAAGTACTAGTGCTACCAAAATGGCAACTGGGAGCTCAGCTTCTTTTCGAATGGGCTTTGGCATTATCTGCTTTGAAAGTTTTTTCCTATATTGGAATAATCTGCATTAAATTCTCAGAATCTTATTTTCAATGCCTCATCCTATTAAAGTTTACCCACAAAAAAAACGCTTTTAAATAAAATATTGACAGAAACATATATTCAGAATAGCTCATGTCTTATTAATACTTAAGCAATATCATGACAAGTAGCTTTTTTTAAAAATTTTATGCAATTAATTATTTTACAACTCAATATATCACATAGATTTTATTGCTGGAGAAAGATCATAGTTTGAAATTTCCATTTGGTAGCACGGCTGCATTCGGATCCTGCTTTTGTGAAACTCATAATTCTTAACAGTGATGATTATTAAATGTGTGCGCTGATGTATTTTCAGAAATCCACATTTCTGCGGGAATGATTTTTATTCATTTGTCTGTACAATTAGTATTATCAGCCTGCACTAAAAAATTAATAACGACCAATGACACTATTCGAGTCCCAGCTCGTTCAAATGCAGCTATATTGAAGGTCTTTTTGTTATTGGCTTCGTGAATCGGAACGTGCTATTACGGAATTTTAGTATCAGACAAAAAGCAAATACAATCCATTTGGAAAAGCATCTCAGCTATAATCATGCTTTTCTTTAAGTTCAAATGAGCATACAATGAAAATGTTAAGTGAAGAGTTATTGATTGAATTAATCTTTGAGGCACGCGTATTTTGCTGATTATTGATTTCAAATTTTCAGTAACTCTCGATCAACAACCGCATCTCATTTATACATCACACTGTGCTGGTTTGAAACGAGGTAAACAAAAAGAAAATAGAATTATTTGATGGATGCCGTTTAGTGTCCTGCAACCCGACCGACACTCACTGACATCTGAGCATGAAAACATAATTCACTCTCTAGAATTGTTATTAGTTTAAACGAGAGACTTATCAGAATGACTTGGCTATGAATAATCAATAAATTATTATTATGCATAAGAATAACAGACAAACTAGGAGTATATTGCCGTCTTTTTTCTGATCATAAGCCAAAAAGTCAAATAGTTTATTTGTAACAAACGTAAAATATTATTATATTTATTAAATTATATCTCCACGTTTATAAGAATTCAAGAATAAAAATATTTGAAAAATTAACTAATGTTTTTTTTTTACTTAAGGCTAAACCGATTTATAACTGAAACTATTGTATTATTTGTTATGTGAAATAGAGGTTTGAAAAACATATATATCAGTCAAATGCTTATTATTTCAAGACCGGATCGGGTCCGGGTGAAAAGTGACCGGGTACAGTTAAGTGCCGGGCATAAAAAAGTGAGTTGGGCCGGGTTCGGGTACAAAAAGTAGTACCCGCGCAGGATACTAATGCCGTTTGCCTACGTCATATAAAGAGTAATACACATTTTCTTGGGCATAGATATGTCACTCAAAAAATCTCTAAAAATCTGAATAATAATGAAGGAGAAAATTTTAATAGAGACAAAAATTGCCGGAAGTTTTTTAAAAGAAACTATATCAGTTCTTCACTACGGTATAATTTTCGATCATGAAACATTGAAACACGACAAAAATGCAATGTATTTACGGCTAGTGTAAATAACAGGAAAAATGTACATAGATATTGCATCATTTATGTGTCTCATGAAATACAATAATTAAAATTATAAAACTCAAGTTCAAACATGTGTTTCACGTGACAACGGCTGCAATACCAGCGTATATGGGACGTACCGAAGAGATCTTTATATCATTTTTGGACATTATCAAGTTTTCCAAACATTAGCAACAATTTAGCAGTAAGAAATCGTTAATCGCTACAGAACAAAATGAATAGTTAATCTATAAACACGAACTTTTTGACGATAAGAATCAATCCTATGCACGTTCATGAATCCATTTTTGATTTTTCTTATAATTCTCCCGTGGCTTTTGCCCGAGAGACGGACACATTTGATTTACTAAAAAACAAAGTCTCAAATACTCTCTCTCTCTCTTTATTCAGAAGGAGAGTCTTTGATAAACTTATCATTTCAAGAGTACATGTGTGAATCTTTGCTTTTATTGACCCATTACCAAATTAGAAAAGACTTCTAAAATAAAAATATGCGTCAAATTGTGCAGATTTCCATGTTTTGTCTTTCGGAGGTATATTTTTAAAGTATTGTCCAGTGTAAAAGCGAAAAGTTCTACAACAAAAAAATATTCATTAATAAAACATGTTTTTTATCGAATTGAACAAGAACTATTACTTGACTGTATCACAAACTTAACTAGTATGCATCTAATTCGTCGAATGAAATATTATTTCATCCATACGAATTGTTTTGAGTTCGATCACAATTGCCGTGGCCTGAATTATTGTGAAAATAGTGATTGATACCATTCTTGTCTGGCTGTTCCAAGTGGTATCACCAGTCTCAAATGATCTAGTTTCGAGAAGAATAATTGCACTTATAATTATGATTGCTATAGTACAACATTCAATATATCGCCGTTTGATCGATGATGAAGAAGAAAAATGAACGTGATATATAAAAGAATATTTCTCATTCTTGAGTATAATTTTCATTCAGCCACGAGTCTTCTCCAGATTCTGATACCGTTCGCTGCCAATTTATTGAAGCCGTTTTAATCATTATGACAGCAGCAAAAAGGCGACCCGCAAGATTTCTTCGTTCATTCGAGTGATTTTAAGAGTACGAAGTTTCGTGCATTGGTTTGAGATCCATGGCTATTTTCTATCATTTGCACCGCCTATTCTCACTTTTAATATATTCGTTTTATCGCCAGAGTCGTGTAAGAAACAAGTATGCAACTGAGTTTGTTCATAATCTAAAAATGAAGAAAATTCAAAATTTCTGTTTTAGATTATAAAAAGAGTATCGTCATTTAGTCTGGTCAAGACAGTAGAAAAGTCAATCTATTCTGTTGTATTCAAACTAAAATTATAGTAGCAAGGAATTTTCTTAGACGAACTAATACTAGCTTTTACTCTGAACTACCGAATTTTTCTGGAAATCCATCGCAACCGATCAATAGTAAAATACAATATTATTCAGATGTTTTTACATGCTGAGAAAATAAAATGTTCTACTGGATGGTGATATTACAGATTGAAATAGAATGTAGCTCTTAACTTTGAGTTCACCACACTTTCTGCAAATGATTTTTTCACAAATATTGAAAGTCTTCAATTTCGAATTTTAGGTTTTCGTTTCCCAGATACAGAACAATATTATTCGACTAAAACACTCTGTTGATGACATTGTCTAATTGCCTGTTTGTGCGTATGAATTATTTCTATCAATAAGTTCTTTTCTAACAAGGCATTCAAATCAAAATTACAGCATATGAGTGTTTTTTACAAGTAAAATCATTCAGAGTCTTTTTAGAAATAGACATATTGTTCATCTTTATATTCATCAGTTTTGTGAGATCTTCTGATTTGAGTAGAAAAATTGGCAAATCGTTTTTGAAGATTTGTGGACTCTGGGTTTGTTTTTACGTATTTCAAATGCCTTCTATCTTAACCATTATCTTTGTTATCTGCTAATATTTGTAAAATTTTGGTAATGAGCCAAAGTGAACTTAATCTTTCTCGTTCTAATGTTTAGATAAAGTAGCTAAGTGTTTTTCTTTTTGCCTCGGTCACAGCGACGATAAACACATATGCTTCGAATTCATATTTTAACATGAATTCGTTTTTAGCATAATAAATATTTTCTTTGGACATATTGAGCTGAAGAAAAATGAGAATTCTGTATGGAAGTAAATCACCTATTTTGCTTTTTTTCTATTAAAATCTTTTTATCAGGATCAATAAATAAGTTTAAAGAAAATGTATTTGACTCTCAAAATAATTTCATAGGCAAGACAACCGCTTGGCACCAACTCTAAACTACCAAAAAAAGAACTCATCAATGACACAAAGTTCGATGAAAATGAATAGAAAAAGCAGCTACTTTTATCGACTGAATTGTTCACAACATGAGTATTTGAATCGGATTTTAAGATGCAGTGCAGTATGGTACAAGATTTAACAGAAATATGAAAGCATGACTTTCAAAAGTATCATTTCTTCCCAAGCACTTAAAATCACCATAGTTAACCGAATAAAAAATAAATTGAGTACATACATGACGCAAGAAAAATGAAAGTCGATCAGTATTTTGCGCATATCTTTGTTTATTGGCGCCTTATTGAATGTGTTTATTTACAATCGGTTGCCTCGGTGTACGATAAACAATAGAATCAGACATTTAAAAGGTATCGACTACAGAAAAATTCGGTCAATTAAATAATAAAAACACCAATATAACCTCTTTTCTGTAAGTATTTTCCTTTTTCTTTTATGATGGATTAGGATGTTCGGTTTTAGTTCTGAATTCTTGTCTTAATTTATACTTTAGTTAAAAGAACAAAAAGTCAGAGACGATTCACATAGGTAGTAGAAATTTTATTTATTTTTGTTGTTTTCTCAATGATCAACTGTTAGATCACTCCTATGCTTGTTTTGTTTTTGGGATTTATGCACCTAGGAAGTATGAATAATAGAATAACGGCGTAGGCACATAACGAGAAAGAAATATAAATAGAAGCGATACTAATTTTTTTGGCGGCCGAGGTGGCTTTCTTTTTTTTCCTGTATGTAATCTACACCTGTTTTTTCTCGTTAAGCTAGCAACGAATAGTTTTATACGATCAAGACCATATATATACCAGAAAAATAAAATTATTTCTCTAAATTTATTAACACATTAGCACAAACGTTACAGAGGTAAATCTGTTGCTTTTACATTTTTTTTAACAGTTATTAATGCACGATTCTTCACATATGAGAGCGTTTGGTCATTGCTCAATACGTAAGTAAGATGTACATTTCAAATTTCAAATTTCAAATTTATAGATTAATAAACTAATTATCATTTATTTATAGAATACAAAACTTAGGCATGGGTAATTTATGTTTAAATAAGAACTTCGTTAGATAAAAGGATGCTAATTTTAGCGTGCCTAGTAATAATTTCTATTTACTTTGAGTTATCTTTCTACTGACTCAATTCTTTTATTCAAAAAATACAAAAATATTTTCACGCGTTTGACATGATTGTTTTTATGTTAACTTATATCCTTATGCGATTTATTTTTTTCTCTTTAATTATCTTAAATCAATTGTGTTACGATAACAGCAATGCTTGATATAGTTTCATATTATAATAAAAGAAAAAAAACATTGTCAACTTACGATAGTATTTCTTGACTTTAGACACATAAAAGAAAAGAAAGTCTTTTTTTCGCATAGAATACGAAAAAAACGAAATGTAATTAGATACCTACATTATACAAGAAAGAATAAAAATGAGAAGACAGAAAGTAAGTGACAATATTCATGAGACAATATTAAATAGTTACCCAACGTAGGAGAGTATATTGTCATCTTTAACCATTATAAGCAGGCGTAAATGAGAAACAAATGCACTGCATATATAAAATGAGACCAACATAGTTTTTGAATCACACAAAGCACAAAATTTACTTAAATATTTGTAGTCTGATCAAATAAAATATTTTTCATCGTTGCATGATATGGTAAGTAGGGGTATTTAATTTCTATTTTTGTTATTCTTAATTAATTCAAAGCGTTGCTCCTATCAATTTTTTGAGAAAACACTTTTTATTAATTCAGAGTAAGCTCTGAGTTTGCCCTGCTACCGAAGAATGAGAGCGTTATTATTTTTATTCATTTTGCTTTTCTCATTACTTTTAAACAATTTACCAGAGAAACGAGGGCAACATCTTATTTTGTTCACTAAAATGTGCGCTACATAGTGTACTGTTCATTTTTCCTGTCTAAAATATTCTGTCGCCTGTCTTACGAAAAATAAAACAGAACAAAAAATCGTTTAAACATATTAAATATATTTTGTATTGTTCATAAGACAGATGAAAGAATATTTTAGAGAGGAAAAATGAACAGTACACTATGTAGCGCACATTTTAGTGAACAAAATAAGATGTTGCCCTCGTTTCTCTGGTAAATTGTTTAAAAGTAATGAGAAAAGCAAAATGAATAAAAACAGTAACGCACTCACTGTCAGGTAGCAGAGTTAGCCGGACAAACTCTTCTCTCATCGATATCTACTGTTGATTATTATTAATCGATAGGATATCTTCAACATATCAAAAGTTGAACAGTCTAATACACATGACTGAGCAGAATATTCTCTCATTCAAACCTCATTGGTTTGCTTAGTCTCATGATCACATTCAAAAATTTTGCCGTCAAGTGACTCTAAGTTCTATAGTTTTATTTTTTCTTCTTCTCAATACGTTTGATCAAGCAAATTTATTTATTCGAAATTTCAATTGCCACTGCGGATAAGAAATGTAATGGTTGCTTTGTTGTGCAATCACGAAGTAAACAAGTAATGGCGAATGACAGTATTGAATTTGAAATAATTCTATTTTAAGTTTATCGTTTAAAGCACTTCAAGTAGAATTTTTATCTTGTAAAAAGGTCAGTTTAGTGATGAAGGGGCTTGTAGAAATTGAGTACTACTAAAAAAAACAAATTCAAATAATACGCGTGAGTTTTTCCTTTCAAAATGTTATTCTATTCATTCGAAGATAATCGATGACAAGGAAGATTCAAGTTGTCATAGACTTCACAAACAAAAATAAATTACCTTCTTCATCTACCTGAGCATCAATAAAATTATTGACTGAAGAGTCATTCTGCATTTTGAATGGATTTATTTACATTAAATAAGACGATGCAGCACGGAGTATTTCCACGAAATAATGAACTTGATCGATTATATTGATGCACTAAAACAAATGTCAAACTATTTAGAATGCGTCATATGTAAGTCGATCGTTATTAGTTTTAAAAAGAGTACCTGCATAAATGCGACGAGTGTGTCAATATTACATTTGTAGTATGAAACTCTAGAATAGACATTTCTTTCTAAAATATAGTATCCTTCAATCGAAATTTCATTAAAATAATAGAATCTTGTCATAAAATATTTCACGAAAATGATTGATTTCATTTTTTTTATTAGAAACAAAAGCGCATAATTCTGTCGCCTACTTCTATTTTTTAAAACTGAAGAATGTAGACTATTTTTTGTCTCGATTTATTCAGTTATGTATCAAGTACTTTAAAATATGCTACTACAAATCTTGTATTTCTATAGTATTTGTACATCTATTGTACGATAAATGTCAAAATAATTTATTTGTGCTTCATAAAATATTTACGAGCGACTTTCGTTTAAATAAGAACCGCCGAGACCAATTCGAGCTAACATTTGAGAGGTTTTCGTCTTCTTTACGCTTTACAAATTTTCGATTGTATACATATTTTTGTTTGAAGGAACTTTTTTTTCTCAATAATTCATTAATTCGGTTATTTTACTTTTCGATAAATCAAAACAAATTCATATATTTTTTATCTTGTTAACTATTACAGAAAAAATACATGAAGTGCGAATGCAGCATCTATTGTTTTTCTCTGATTCTTTCTTTCAGTTATACGTGTTTAGTTTCTACATGCAGGTTTTATACGATGGTAGCAATACCGATTAATATGTTGTTTTTTCATTTTTTTATGCGTGCGCAGTAAAACACGCCCTGTGAAACGATGAATAGATTTTATTTCTATTAATATAAGGAATAATTTTTGACTATTTAAAACAAGAGGTGCTGAAATCCCCGTCAGATATCATGATTGTTAAGAACCGAAAAATATAAAAAGTGAAGCATGATTACTAATTAAAACCATTTGCTTCATTAGATATTTTATTAGTTTTTCTTCTCTTTTCATTTCTTACACACCTACGTACTCCTCAATTAGATAATCTATTAAAATATTTAAATACATATTCTCTATTCTTCTCTTCTACAAGAGAATAGAACAGATTTCAGCTTTGACAACGAGTTGACAATGCAAAGTAACGAAACATACTACCAATAATGCCTAGATTGGCAGAATTGACGTCAATGAAAAATAAATAAAGTAAAAAAGAAGGCACACTTTTCTTACGGCAGTTATGATTAATAGAAGGGCTATTGTGAAATGTAAAACAAAAACATCAGTAGTTAAAACAGGAGAGAAACAGCAGCATGAATGTATTTATACTCATCTTAAATTTGTAAGTCACACTATTTTGTTTTTCTGCGACTAGACTTGGTATAGTCACACAGCTTTATGAATTGGTTCATTTTTCTAGAACTGTGTGATTAACATCGACTAATTTATCCGATGACAAATAGTTATATGTCTGTGTAGGGCGTTTTTTTTTATAAATAGCGTAGAAAATTAATCCATTTTTATTTTATCAAACAAATATTTAATATTTGTAGATTTTTACAATTCATCACCAATAATATTAGTACATTGAAGACTATTTTGTGGAACTCACATATATTTTCGAAGAAAATGGTGAGTGTAAGTTTGAAAGGGAGATTTTCCCCCCTCTCCACCCCATCCCTCATTACAGACATTAATGACTTTAAAAGTGTGCTTATTATGAACTAGACTAATTAGACTGCTGTTTCTTCCAGTTTTTCCTTACAGACTATACGAAAAAAAGCAAGACCTGCCCATTACAGACATTGGCAAATAGTTTAAGCCATAATTATAGATTTTTTACTTGAACAGTAAATTTAGAGGATATATATGAGTTACATCGTTTCGTCCCAAAGGGGGTGCGCTGAGAAACTTTGTATTGATATTTCGAATTTGCTTTCACATTTATCACACACACGAAGCAAAAATAAAAAACGCGATAACTAAATGCGACGTTACTTTTTTATTTCATTCATTCTTCTTATTTTCTTTTAATATTGAGTGTAAAGCAAATTCGAAATATCAATACAAAGTTTCTCAGCGCACCCCCTTTGGGACGAAACGATGTAACTCATATATATCCTCTAAATTTNTTTTAACGCTGATTCTAAATCTGATATTAGTTTTGAACTAAGTCATAGCTTTCTAACGAAACATCGCCTGAAAAACGTCTCAAAATTCACAAAAACTCCATCCAGAAATCAAATTGTCTAGCTTCTCATGATAATTTTCGTGTTCAGGCATTCTAGAATGACTGATATGTCGCATGCACTTTTTGCAGTACACATAACTCTCGGATGAAATCCGAAGTTTCCACATTTATTTTATTTTACTTTTGCTCTTAATACATTTTCAGTTCAATTCGAAGTAAAATTCGAAATAATTTAGGTCAGAGAACTAACTATACATACTACAGGATTGAAAGTGGTTATCTGAAGAAAAGATGCCCATTAAGTGTCTGTAGTTGATGATCAATGTTAACATCAAACCATAAGTTTAACAACGAAGCAAATTTTGTTTTGTAGTTCATAAGAAAAATGAGTCTTTTTGAAATTTAACATATTCAAGATTATTCTTACAGAGAAAAACAATGTAACACTAATCCTAACGAATGAAACATAGATATGAACTAAATAATCCGAGAATGATTGATACGCAATTATTACTGTTCGATTAAATGTGGAAGTTGACATATTTTAAATAGGAAAAAAATAATACAAGAACAGACGATTTTCCTATATAACTCTATCAGCTATGTATTTTCTACATTTGAATATATATATATATATATATATATATATATATTGACAGTTAGTATGGTTAAGTTTTACTCCTAGCATTTTATTTTGTAACGAAATGTATGTTACTTACTTCAATGTTAATTTTCGCTGTATGTTGTATTTGTTCCAAGTCGAAATTTTTTATATAAGAAGAACGTCGCAATTTTACCTTGCTTCTGTTTCGTTCTGTCTTATTCCGAGATAGATTTTTGACCTTTAAAGGTAGAAAAAAATTGTTTTTGATGAAATAAAGCCTTGTGATTACGAATAAGCAAGACGAAGAGGAAAAAGTCAAATTTATGATAAGGGACACCTGGAGAAGTTTGAAAAAATGTATCGAGGGTCATTTATACTTACTGTTGTTAGACAAAGAATCGATTTCAAGATAATAACTTGGAAACAATGGATTTTGTTGTTACTATTCTAGATAATTTATTTTTATAAATTAACCAAGAGATCTTACTCATATTCATATGAGTAAGATCCGCTCGATTTCTAATTTATTGTTTGGTTTTTTTCGAATTTCAACGAATTAATCACAAAAATTATTAATCAAAGGCACATGTCTAGTTCAAACGGTAATAATAGACATAATAGAACATCATTATCTGACGGTAAGAATTAAGGTTTCTTATAAATAATAAATTTCATCCGAGATTTGTTTTTCATATTTATATAGATAAGGAATTACGATCGACGGCAAGCAACGACAATGATTCCACATGTAGTTATTAAACGATTAGCAAGAGAGTCTTTTCAAATTTTAATTATTTTATTTATATAGCTATTGGAGAATCGGCTTCGGATGAATTACCTACTGATGGACAACAAATGACAAGTATAGTTTATTTTATGAATACATGCTTATTTCACCGACTGGATATTTTAGATCAAGAAATCAATCGCTTGATATTATTTCCACGGTCTCTTACAATTTATGAAATAATAAAATCAATGCCATATGTTTTGATGAAGATCTTGTTTTGGTTTATTCTATATCTATATTATGAGTTATTATTATTAATATGTATAATTTATGAATTAGTAAATCATCAAAATCGATATGATGAACAAATAAATCGAATTCAGCTACACTATGCAAATATATACACTAGCCGTAAATTTCTACCATATTTATTTTCGAATATTAATTTCATTATTTTTTTAAATAGATTTACTCAGTCTGGATCGCGATGCACAAGCAGAAGGCCGAACAGCAAGTAAGCAAAACGTATAGATTTTTAAGAAAAAAATTCAATGATCTAATTAATTCAATTCACTTCTATAGACCCGGTCGATGATGTTGTACTTCCGATGTTTTCCACAGTGGCAACGAGTAAGTTGTTTTAAGAATTCGATTCAAAATTTTATTATTTCAATTATAGTCGTTGATATTGAACAGACACCAATTGCAGATACACAGCCGCATGATGCAGGAGTTCTAGTTGGTATAAACAATCATCGACCTACATATTACATTCCAAATAATGAAACTGTTCATGAAAACGAAGAAGCAACATCATTAAACAATGAGGATGATAGTATCAGTGACTCGCTTTCAGAAATAGGTAATTAGTCGTTTTTCTTTTTATATGTTCTAGCAAATCGTGTTTATTCTAAATATTCAGGTGCAAATGCACAAGTTCAACACAATGGGGATGCACCTGAAACTGCCACCGACGATTCAACTTGTAAGTTTAATAATACATTTCGATGTAACATAATTCAATTGGTTATTTGTTATTCTTCATTTGAAAGGTAATATTAATCCTCAGAGATCGATTGAATCGCACGATGGTGTACAGCTCATTAATAACAATCGTGAGCCAGGTATGTTTTTCCAGTTTTTTTTTTTTTATAAAAAAGAAAGTAGCGTCATCATTCATGATTTGTTCATTATATAAACTTATGGCAATGAAATTTTTTTTCTTTCTGCATAGAACCAATTGCTCATCCTCAAAGTGATTCAGCTGGCATAAACCAACAAAGAGGTCCGCTAGATCGTTTTCGCTTTTGATTTAAAAATATTATTAATTATTAGATCAAACAATAACACCTAATCAGCAATCAGATCAAAAGAATGTGTTTAATGGACAACAACAGAATACGACGAACACAGGTCAGATATAGTTTCATTGGTTTAACCACATTTGCATCTTATTTGTTAAATAGGTGTGACAAATGATGAAGCAGTGGAACTACAACGAAATATTTCCACTCCAGCCAATGATGCTCAACCAATAATGGAAAACACTGTCTGCACAACACAAATGCTCAACCGCAAGCCAACAGTTTCAATTGACACCAGTGGTGAGTCAAGGGATGAAAGTGTCGATTAAAGAGTAGTTTCATTATTACTGTCACTCGTTAAAACGAGGTCCTTATATAATCAAGATGCAATGCATTTTATCTCTGTTTAAAACCTTATTTTTTTCCTTGAAAGGATTTTAAGTACTTTATTCCACTCAAAAAATAGTTTTTATGTACCCAGGGCGAAGCTAAATCTTCAGATTCTGTCGAGTTGTCTTAAAGCCAGCAGAATTCTATCGGAAGTTAACGAGAACCCAGTGACTCGGATTTCGATATAAAAACTAACCGGATATGACTAAGATCTGACTGGATTCTATCAGTTTTCGTTGGACTACGACGAAAAGTGATGAAACCCGAGCCACTGGAGTATTTGACCTGAGTATTCAGATACAACGAATTTCTCGCAATACTGTTAGTATATGTACGAACAAGTGTGTATAGGCTACATTCTTTGTCTAGCTTAATTATGTGCATTTTTTGAATGTTATTTGAAAATTTGTTGAGAATAAATAGATAACCCGATGGCCCATATTCCGTATGATACTTTGTAGTAAAATTGTTTTATTTATTGTTGTTCGAGAAAGATATTCAAATGTAGTAATGGATAGAGTCTCTGTTTAAAAACTGATACGACGATTTCTTTGGGATAAAAATATGAAATACGATAAAGATACTTTCTAACAGCTGTTTGTTCGAGTGTGTGGGAGGGAAGGAACGTGCAAACTTCAAAATTACATTCAATTCGTGTTTCATCAAAATCTTACTATTTATACGAATTCTAAACGGATAAGTCTAGCAAAACAATTAATGTTAGTTTTCAACGAAGTCTTACAGTTTTCACAATCCTCGTCTATTTTGATAGAAATATTTTCCTTCATCGGTGTACTATAGTATATAGGGATGTTGATATTTTAGACTTTTTTTACTAAATCCTTCGCAAAGGCTAAACTTTTTGTTGAAAATCGGTTTATATTGAGTGGAAAAGAAGGATTCTTAAAATTTTTTTCTTGTGACATTTTCATTTTTTTGTGTGACCGTTATATATTTATGTTAAGGTTCATTGTAATTTTGCTACTAACAGATCTTTTTGTTTTTATATTTTAATATTATTTTACTAACTCGTTCAACAATAAATACGCTCAACTTACACTATGTTTAATCATGTTATGATCAAGTAGACAAATCTCATTAAATACTAGAAAATTTTTTTTTTATGAGAACACGATTGAAAATATATCACGTGTTTACATCACTATTCTATTTACTTCTATATCTCTGTACCATATCGATTGAGACTTTTTATTACGTGAAGAAATTTAATTTCATTCACAAGAAAACCTTCTAGGTGATTTTGGGTGTGAGCCTGTGCATTAAAGAAATAATTACTCCCCTACACGTACATCCAAAAACGAATATACGGGGAATAGTTCAAATGGTTGGTGAAAAGGTTTATCAAATTTTCTATTGGAATAAGAAACAATTTTGAACTAGATTGAAAACATTGTAGAATATATTGGCACAGTAATGGATGCGTTTCTTCTCTAGTAAACTTATTCTTCGCAGTTATGAACACATTCGTCAGACCATTGAATGTGTTCTTCGTGTACAGGTTAGTTTTCTATATTGTGATGATTCTGCTCTCTGCAGTATTTTTTTGGAATAGTTTTCATTGGGCTATCTATCTTTTTATTTTTGAAACTATCGCCATTTATATTAATGGATTATGATATTTTTAAATGGAAACACTTGATAGGTCTTCCATTCATTGTGTATGGTGTGATTAAAAATTATAATTTTACATCCATACAAAACTTAGTGATATAAAGTCGATATGTACAAATATTTTCCTAATTGTCAGCAATGGTGACGTTGAATCCGATAGAGGCGGTATATATTTCATACTATTTTTAATATTGAAACGATTTTCTAACACAATCAATCCATGGCAAAATTCTTTTTTCAAGCAATCCGTCAAATAGATTACATGAACCGCTCAGATATAAGTTATAAATAAAAACTTTACTTGTTCGTATTATTTCATCACTATGACAAAATTCATGCATAGAATAAATCATTGCTTTTGTTCTATTTTTCGTCATTGCTAGTAGTACCAATCAAAACAAGTACGGATACGTATATTCTAATCAGTTATGCTTGGCAAGAATTTGATATAACAGATAATCCAATCAAATTGCTCTCGGATATCATTCAGTTCGAATTCGCCAATGATATGTTTGCTAATTAATTTCAGATGAAAGGTTTCTATTGATTTGCATAGATCATTTAAACTAGTAGTTTACTATTTTTGCATTGACGTTAGTTATTGTTGGATTTAGCAATACCTTTTTCACGTCGATGCAGTCGGTAGCTGAGATCAAAGTATACTTATCTTTTTAAGAGTTTATGATGTCTTGGAGAAAAAATTTCATAAACAAAGTTTAGGTTTTATTAGAATTAGATGCAATGCCATCTTGATTCGAAATGAGAGCGAATTTAAGTCTTAATACAAAAAAATCAAACCAGACGATAAGATTAAATATCTCGAAGTTTCAAGCCAATCGCTAACTAAAGTTGTAGAAAGTGTATTTGATTATTTATCATAGAATCTTCCTCCAGGTTTATGGTCGACTAATTTCGATAGAAAAGCTTATTTCCGTGCTGAGTTTTCCTGATCGTTGCTAGTGCTGATTGTCTTATGGAATTACTTCATTTTTTACATACGTATATAGTCTTTCAGAATGTTTCTCTATTTAAAAAAAAATCTTCATCTATTCTTAACAGATCTATGTGGAATTCAAGATTTTTCCTAATTACAAAGGACGGGGGTGGATATGCTAGCAAAAACGGCCCTATTTGGAAACCATAGTGAAACCCCTATTAACTATACATAGTTCGAAAAGAAATTAATACAAAACGACGAATCAATAAAAATTTCTGCGAATCTTCCACTTTTTTCCTGCGAGCCAGGTGATATCTCTTATACGGCTTATACAAGAGCTATATACGGGATAACTTGACTATATAGTGCACTTAAAAGTTATTATTGATAACCCAATTATATATCACTGAATGCGGCACTAAATGCTGAACAAAACCATAAAAAA